>OX336368.1:34620246-34901246 GCA_946902895.1 Fragum fragum | reverse complement strand
TTTTATTTTTCATTAGTTGCATTAGTGATTTATTTCATTCATATTCGACATCATCGGCCCTAGAAACCGTGCGCATTAATAATAAAGGATTTTTTAAAGCAATAATTAATGTTTGCCATCTTGGATTTTCTTTCCAAGCGGGCGATTTTTTCAAAGGAATATTTGAGGAAAAGTCCGTATTTTAAGACACTTAGAGATTCGCAGTGCCAGACATAAAAATAATTTGGGCGAAACATATACTGTATCTAAGGGCGACAATCTGATCGCCGATCTAAAGGCCCCGGGATATTTGTAACATCGATCGACGATTTATGACTTGGACTTGGACAGAATTATAGGATAGGCAGTCTGTGATCATTTAGTCTCCTGACTTGGGCGTACAAAACAAGCTCATGCGGGTTAGGTTTGAGTGTCTATCACTTTAACTGCAATGTCATCAGTTTTCGAGAAATAATTTTGGACGTTACGGAAAATTATGCATTTGTTCGAGTGATCTGTGATAACACAAAAATCAAGGTTCGTTATTGTTTCAAACCAGTTGTTAACAAAACGGTTATTTTGGTATTGTAGTTATGTTCGTTAATTTCTTCTTATTCTACTGTTTTTCAATTGATGTTTAGCCTAAAAAAAAAATAATTGTAAGGTCACCGTGCGAGCTGGCCCTTTGAAAATAAAAGTAGTTCCAAATTTTCGGAGTGAAAATCATTACTAGTGATGATATCAAAATTTGTTACACTGGGGAATCCCAAAATTTCACAGCTAGGAATGTAATAAAATTGTTTGTTTAGTGAGGAACAGTCTTGTAAAATATTCAAATAATAGATTCTCTCCATTGTCAACAATTGATTGTCATGGGTTCGATCCCCGGCGGCGGCACATATTCTTTCCGACATTTTTCTCTCACCAATGGGTGGATAATCGTAAACCTAAGTGGGATAGCAGCTGGAGGCTAGGAAAGGATGTAGTAGTAGTACTGGTGTGAGAAATACCAGCAATCAACTGTTAGGTGCTCCAGCCGCCGCGATATGACTGAAATGCTGTTAAAAGCGGCGTTAAACCCCATTCAATCAATCAACCATTGTCAACTAATGAAGTTGAAAACACATGTGATTTCGAGTACGAGACCTCTGTTTGAAAAAAATATTATTCATGTAAATTTTGTCATAATTATTTCTTTTGAAAAATGATAAAAGCAACTACTTATTTGAATGTAATACATGTTCAAGCATTATATATCTCTTTTTATCCACAGTTCTACTCCTTGTGATTTATATTTTGGTAAACGTCTTAATGCGTCTGCTTCACATACTACAACATGAGGAACCAACCAGATTTCCTAGAGTTTGTTACACTTTCACTTAATAATAAAATAAGCTCTCCTATAATCGAAGAGAAATAAAAAACAAATAACGTTTCTTTCCGAATTAATTTATCTAAGATTTAATTTTTAACTTTTAATTTGTTGAGTCTTAAACAGATCAGTGGCAACCCAAAAGTATTTTATAAAGCCAAATAGAAAGATGTTCGCACAACGAGATCAGAACCAAAGATGGGCCCTTCTCTAAATGATAATATGATTCGTGATCATGTGGCCAGGCTTTCATGGTTACATGATCACAGTTATGGTGTTGAAAACAACACTTATATGCAGGATTCCTGCAATCACTTATATTAATTAGATTAAAAGGTTGAGGACAATTGAATAATTAACTTAGATTGGTCAGCTCCCCGGCCATGTCCAGACAGTCAGCCCTGAGGAGGAAATAGCTGTCTCCAACTACTTCAAAATATACTAAGTACAGTAACATGACCGGTCGTGCACTGGTCATATGATGTTTAGTAAACAACCCTTTATTTATTAACACTGTTCTAAAAAAGAACAACAACACTTATCATGGCCATACATGATAGTGTTACATTCCTCCCTTCCTTATTTAAGAAATTATCAATACATGAAATATGTTTTTACTAATTTCTTTACTTGTCCTAGAAGTGACCAACTTCATAAATTATTCAGTTTTTTTCTAAATTTACTAAATATATGCCCATCGCCTATGCAATACATTTATAACAGTGCATGTAATAAAATACATTACAAGTAATAAAATTATTATTACAATATCACAATTCGTTTGTTCTTATTTACTATCAGTCGTTTCCTATTCAATTTTCCTTTATGACTTTTCAGTGCTAGCATCACTGATTCTAATTGATTCATCGTTTAAATCTCAACTAATTTTTCATGACATACAGTTATAAACTAGTTCACTTGCGTCAGCTAGCCAGTTCTTAACTATACTATATCTACAGCGGAGTGAACTTCAAACATTTTGATTTGAGAACATTTTTTTAAGATAATTCATTTATGTTAAACTTATTTTTAAGTTCATTTTGTTAAGTTGTTTATCTTCTATGCCCGAGATCGTATCTGTACTTCAAGTTGTGGTTATCCATTCGAGAGGCTTACTACACTATTAGCATTAGTTGTTGACGAAAGTGGTAGCTAAGGGCTTATTGTACTCGATGCGCTCGTATCCCGAGAATGAAAACGGTGTCTGATGAAATAAATCATAAGCTCTCCCAGGGTTGCTCGATACATGATTCTTGTATTAGCTTTTTGTTGCTAACAGCACTCCAAATCCTCTGTTATGCAGAAGATAATTGATAACACGTACTAAACATTCCAAAGTTAATCAGTCAATTACTGATTGTTGTCCGAATAAGACATAGGTTCAGGATACACACGCACATGTAAAGTTCATCAATACACAAATTTTCTATTGTGCCGATTAGTTATGATTTGGCGATTACACTTTGAGAGAATAACCCCAGAATCAACACAGCATAGCGTCTTTTGCACAATATAAAACAAATTTTCAAAATAATCTTCCGACTTAATCGAGAATTAAACGGTGGTTGATGTTTTTGGATATAACATCTCCACGAACCGTTCAGCTGTTACTGGTGCAGAAGGCTGGTTTCCCTCTGTAGCTTTCTTTTGCTCTTGAGATTTACTCGCCACCAGTCGTCTCAGATAATTTAACCCACAAACCACCCTACTGGCAGAACAGGAGATAATTTTAAATTTCAACAAGACAAGTATTATTGCAATACCAATGACTAATATAGCTCCCAGAATAATAATGATGACAGTAGTTACAGAAAGATAACTCTGTTTAACAACAGACTTGTGCAAGTTTGACAATTTGGCAATTAAATCGGTCATTTTTATTTGTTTTATATCAGGTAATAATTCAAGGATTTTAATTGAAGCTAATTTAGGATTTTTGAATCGTTCTTTAAATGGTTTCCAAAGTTTTAACATTGATTGTTTGTAAGAGTCCATTCTTTGACGAAATATTTACATTACTTTTGATAGTGAAGGGAGATGTAAAGGTCATGTACATGTTACTAGCCTCACATTCTGAGGGTATCGAAATAATCTGTAACGGGGGCGCTGTAAGAATTGACATTGCTTGTACATTGTTTACATCACAAACAATGTTGTAACCCAGGTTTTGTTTGGATACAATAGCCCAATGACCATCAAACATATATTGAGCCATAGGTAACCTTTTTATTCATGATAACCATAATTTCACAGCTGTTTCTTATTCGATCATTATTACCGAGGAATAGGTTGATAATACAGGATCTTGATAATACTACAGGTGTTGCAGCTCCCATAGTCCAACACCATTTCTTTTGAGGATTTTAACATGATTCTAAAGTTTCTTCATTTAGCAAAATAAATTGTGTACGGCTTTTGTCAATTAAAAAGCCATTCGCCTCTAAAGCGTAGGTCGCTAGGTTGTCCAAGTAAACGTCTGTCAAGGTCAGAAAATCTGTCCGTTAGTCTTATGTCATGCGTCATATTGTACAGCATGGGTGTAGGTAGATTATATACTTTGATTACGTCATATCTTGTTTGTATGCTTATCAGTGGAATTGATATTACCATAATAATATGACTGTCATTAAATAAAGCTGTACAGTACAAGTTATTGTAAAATAGCCAAAGATTCGTTTTGGATTCCCTATTAATCCTAAAGTTCGGGGTAATTTAGATTCAATTTCTAGTAGCAAAGACTGTAAATTTTCTGGCGAAATTACAGAAGGCGTTACCTTTTTCATTGAAATCATGTCAATTTATAATTTTACATTTTGGAGGTAGGTTAAGCCGTTTTCAATCAAACTCTGTATTTCATTTACGATGATATCTAGCTTAGTATACATTTCAAGAAATTATTTATTTTCTTCCATCTGAATTTGAAACAAGTTATTTAATTCAGAAACCCTATGATCAAGGCCATGAAAGCTTTCAATAACTTCATTTATTTTGAGTCTATTTTCCTGAATTTCAAACCTTGATGATTTTATGATTGAAAGGCTCTCATTTACCACATGCACAATGCCGCTCTGTGCCTTTGAAAGTTTATTTATATTTAAGTGCCCGTGAGTTGCCACTTCAAAAAGAAAAGAGGCTGCATTTCCTATGAAGTTTAACAACGATCGTTTTTTGACGATTTTTCAGCAATTCAAACTCTTCGAAATTTGCATAAATCTTTTTATGAGTAGAATTATACTTGTCCCTTATAGCTTCTGCTAAATGCATTGTTGTTTCAATGTCACTTGTGATTTTGTTCAAAAAGTCGTCAAACTGTGCTTAGTCAATGACTGTCGACGCTATCCAGTTCGTTTTTGTGTTGGCAATTTCATTTGTCTTGTGAAAAACTACATTATTTTTAACTTCTAAATCTCCTGTCACAAAAACCAATAAATGGATAATAAATGTTAATTGTCTGAGGTTTGTCATGTTATCTGTATCTGAAAGGACAAACATGTCTTTAAAAACAATCTATATACAAAGAATAATAATAATAATAACAGTAGTAGGCTAACATACTTGTTAGACGTGAAGCCTATAATAAATTCTCAATTACCCTTAACAAAGCACTAACATTGCTATGTTTTTGTTTTGTTTTCTAAAATTTCTTTTGTTTAAAAATTTTGTCAATAATTTCACACCGCAATTCCTTCCCTTCAGAAGAAACGAAAAGGGATCGATCCGTTTGACTGGACATATTTGTCAAGTTAGGGTCAGTGGGAAATGCAGAATGGGATATATAATCTGTTTGACTTTGAGGTGAGGATTCATCATCCTCATGTGCGTCACGTGCACGAATGCGACGGGCCAATTCCATTAAAGGGATATCATCTTCGCTACCTGAAGATTCACGCATGCGCCTATAGCGTTTGTTTATGCGTTGTTGTCCAGACAACGAATCATCTGATTCCGTGCTATCTGATACTGGAGGTACTACGTAGTTAGATTGACGTTATGTAGGCCCCGAATTATCTTTTTGCAGCTCCCAGTCATCAACATGAGCATGCCTTATTTGTTCAGCATGGACCTTTGTAATTTAGCCATCAAGCTGATTTTTGATGATATAATTGACAGGTAATTTCTGTTCAATTATTCGATAGTATGGTTTCCATTTAGATTCCAACTTATTTGTACGTCTATGATTTTTGTAATAGACAGGGTCGCCAATTTCAAAAGAAATATCTTTAGCATTGCGATTTGCATATTTTGCTTGTCTATCTTTAGCTTTTTTCATGTATTTGTGAACTTGCACAAATGATTTATGTTGGTTTTGGAGTGCAATTTGAAATTGTTCTTCCCCCAAGTACTTACGTCTAGGTTTTAGAATGTTATCAAAAGGCAAGACTACATCCCTGTTGTAAAGTAGATAAAAAGGTGAGAATTTTGACGTTGAACTTACATTAAAACGTAATAGACAGGGTCGCCAATTTCAAAAGAAATATCTTTAGCATTGCGATTTGCTTATTTTGCTTGTCTATCTTTAGCTTTTTTCATGTATCTGTGAACTTGCACAAATGATTTATGTTGGTTTTGGAGTGCAATTTGAAATAGTTCTTCCCCCAAGTACTTACGTCTAGGTTTTAGAATATTATCCAAAGGCAAGTCTACATCCCTGTTGTAAAGTAGATAAAAAGGTGAGAATTTTGACGTTGAACTTACATTAAAACGAATGGCTGCTAGTGTTTGATTTAACTCAACATCCCAAGTATTTAAATTATCTTTTAATTTTTTAGATAAAACATCATGTAAAGTTCGATGAAAACGTTCTACCTTACTGTTTCCTTGTGGATGATAAAAACTCGTAGTAACATGATAGATATTAAGTGCTTTTAATGTTCTCGTACTGTATTGTTTATTTGTTCTGAGCCATTATCACTTATAAGCATAAGAAAACTACCATATCGGGGAAACATTTCATCAATTATGAGATGGGCTATTGTAGATGCATTCTTATCTGGTACGGCGAAACTTTCGGGCCAACCACTGTAAATATCAATGAATGATACAATATATTTATTTCCTGACAAACTCGTGGGATAAGGGCCATAAAGATCAAGACCAACCTTTGCAAACGCATAGGGCGGTATCTCAGTGTCTTGGAGGGGTGGTTTGATTTTCTGCATGTTTCTTGTTTGGCACGGAATACAGACTTTAATGAACTTCTTTGTAAAGTTGTGGCTAATATATTTTGTCTTATTGCATCAAAAGATTTATCACACCCCATGTGCCCATTGTAGCCCTGCAACAACGGCGGCAGCTCAGAGGGTGGCGATATCAACTCAACACACCAATACGCAGTATAGCCTACATGTTTATTTACATATGTACAGAACGAGAACTGGATTCAACAAGTTGCCAAATCGCTGTCTAAAAACTGCCTTTTCCTGAATGCGGCTTAACCATCCCTGTTTATACAATGTTCTAACGGTACCACTCTGGTAGGGGACCAGGAACAAGGATCCAGAAACAATGGATGCTTGACCTACCAGGAATATAGACAACAATAAACAATATGCATTGTTTACAAGTTCGATACATGTATCGAATACCGGGTTCTATCATCCTTTTATTTTTATGCAGTGGAAATATTCTTTAACATTTACAGAGCAACATGACCAGTCTAAAATATAAGTAACAAGCAATAACGCATGATATTGCACTAAAACAAGTTTTCTTAAATGCTGTGGCACATAAATACGCAGGACAGGGTCAACATCTACATTTGAAATAAAATACAAAATGTTGTCTGATAACAGAAATTTATCAGAAATTGATTCTGAAAGTTTTCCATTTTGCAAACCCATTTTTATTTCAATAATTGCGTCATCGCGCTCTTGTTCTATTTTCAAATCTAATTGAGAATCCCAAGTGGGTTTTTGTATGTCATCAGGTGGGTCATACGTGCATTTTGCAAATTATTTTGGATTAAAGAGATTGGAGTTTAAAACGCCAATTTCAAATGTTTTGTCCGTGATATCTGGTTCATAATCAGAATCACAGTTATTGGCTTGCAAAATGTTGACGGGAATCCTGCTCAACATATCTGCACAGGAATTGTTACTTCCTTCGACATATTCAACAGTACAATTATATCCGCTTATACCTAAAGCCCATAATTGAATTTTCTTGTTTTGCATGGGTGAGTCCAAAATATATTTTAAGGTTTATGGTCTGATTTAATGACGAATTGTGCATTGTGTAAATATGAATCAAGCTTTTGTAAAGCATAGTGAATAACAAAACACTCTTTTCAATAACGGACCATTTACATTGCGTTTCACTAAGTTTGTGTGACAGAAAGTAGATCTGTTTTTCATTTTTGATTGAGGGCATTACCGAATTATCATCGTTCCCTAATGGTTGAGTTAAACAGGCCCCAATACATTTGTCCGAAGCGTCGCAATATAGGATGTAAGGTTTATTTATGTCTGGATAGCCTAACATTGGAAGTGTTACAAGACAATTTTTGAGATATAAAAAGGCTTCTTGACATTTTTCATTCCAATGAAATCGTGCATTTTTCTTCGTTAAATGAATTAGGGGTTCTGCAATTTCAGAGAATCTAGGAATACAACGCCTATTGTTACCTACCATTCCTATCAGATTTCTTATATGTCGGACACAAGTGGGTGCTCGTAATGATTTTATAACATCTACTTTCTTTGGGTCAGGCTTAATGCCATTTTTCATCAATAACAAAACCCAAATAATTTGTTTTCAGCTTTCATAAATCCACACTTTTTAAGTTTTAACTTCAATTTGTGCTGTCTCAATCTATCAGAAACTTGTTGTAAATGATCAATGCGTTGTTCTACAGAATTCGACCAAATTAAAATATCATCTAAATAAGCGATAGCAAAGTCTAAACCTGACAAAACGGTCGCCATTAGCTCTTGGAAGA
This sequence comes from Fragum fragum, assembly GCA_946902895.1. Taxonomy (NCBI): domain Eukaryota; kingdom Metazoa; phylum Mollusca; class Bivalvia; order Cardiida; family Cardiidae; genus Fragum; species Fragum fragum. The sequence continues at coordinate 34,892,958 of OX336368.1, read as the reverse complement.
CAGCTTTATTAAACCAAATGGCATAACATTCCAAGAAAATAATCCAGCATGACAAGTGAAAGCTGTCTTTTCCTTATGTTTTTCATCCATTGCAATTTGCCAATAACCACTCTTTAAATCTAGACTTGAGAAAAATTTCGCATTTCCCAGTAGAGCTAAAATATCATCAATTACAGGCAAAGGATAAAAATTTGGTTTGATTTGATTTGAATGGGGTTTTACGCCGCTTTCAACAATCTTTCAGTTATATCGCGGCGGCTGGAGCACCTAACAATGGATTCCTGGTATTTCTCACACCAGTACTACCATTACATCCTTTCCTAGCCCCCAGCTGCTATCCCACATAGGTCTACGATTATCGACCCATTGGTGAGAGACAAATAGTCGGAAAGGATGAGTGCCGCCGTCGGGGATCGAACCCGGGGCCTCTAGATTATCAGTCCGACGCGCGATAAGAATTTGGTTTAGTTATTTTGTTTAGTTTTCTATAGTCAATACAGAATCTTTTAGAACCATTTTTTCTATCAACAATCACTACTGGGAAGCTCCAAGGTGACGTAGACTTCCTAATTATCTTTGCGTCTAACATTTCCTTAACTGCATCATCAATAATTTTTCTATTATTTAATTGTACCCGATAAGGTCGTCATTTTATAGGTTGATGATTGCCCGTATCAATTTTCATTTTAACAGTATCAGTTTGACTTAATTCGGAGTCTTTTTCTGCAAAAAGGTCTTTATTCCTCTCTAACAATTCATACATCAAAGGTTTATATTTGTCGTCAACATCAACATTTTTTAATAAATTTTCTGATTTTGAATCCTCAACAACTTCGTTTTCAACTAAATTTATATATTTTTCATCATTTTTTTCTAGCAATTGGAGTACCTTTCCTAAATGACATAATTTTATTTGTGGAATTTACCAACATAACATTTATATATCGTTTACATTACATTTTTGCTATTGAGCAAAGAAGGAGAAGGCCGGGCTCTTTAATTATTTTACCATCTTTCAAAGCATTTATTTCATAAGTTCCAAAAATTGGCAAATTAGTATTTTGCGTACTTTGCATTGACAAATTTGACTGCTCTGTGGGGGCATTTTAATACTATTTTGTGTCCGAATAATTGAAGTAATGTGTTCATCTTCCTGCAAAGGAATATATTCACCATAAACTCTTATACAATTTAAATCATAATAGACCCGCACACCTCTACTTTGTAACCAATCACGCCCCAGTATAACATTTCTAGTTAAATTTTTTACAACATGAAATGAGTGTGTCATCTTCTTTTTACCCATTTGAAATTCCAAACCAATGCAGCCTTTTAGGTTTAATGTATCCCCGTTTACTGAATTTAAAATAACATTTGTCTTTTTCAATTTCGGTTTATTATTCGATTTATTATATACATCAATGTGGATTAACGAAACATCAGCTCCGGAATCAATGAGAGCTCGATATTTCTGTTTTTCAATTTTAAGTAAGCATGAGTTAGGATTCCCTGCTAAGGCAATTGAGAATTCATTTTTCTTGTTCCGGCCATCGGCTTCTGAATGATAGGAACTTGAATGTTTGATTGATTTTGTTGATGTAATTTTAATCGGCAATATCTTTCAATATGCTGTATTTTATTACAGTAATAACACCGTCGAGGTGTCCTCTTTCGATGATTTGAGTTGCTATTATTATTATTTTGTGAATTTTCTGGTGTAGCAGCTACAATTTTATTTTTATTGCGACAAAACTTCGCAATATGGCCTTTTAAACCACAATTAAAACAAGAGTCCCTACTTTTCTTGGTCTGGTCAACCTCCATAGGTTCTTGTGGTCTATTGTCCCTATTTTCTGGTCAGTCATGTCCAAGCCGCAAGTTAAACCTCTTTAATAAATTATGTTCTGCAGTCGCCAAATCTATTGCAGCTTGTAATGTTGGGGGCTTATCTCTCATAATTTTCATTTTCATTGTATCCTTGTACACACCATCAACGGAATAATTAATTAATTGCCTATCTCTTACATCTTCCGGAATTCCTTCGAATGAATCTTCCCCGAGTGCAATCAATCTTTCAGCAAACATTTGGATAGACTTCCCTTGCTTTTGTTTTAAGCGCCTAAGCATTAACTGTGCATGTTGAGGGTCAACTATTTCCGAAAATCGTTTTTATAATTCCTGCTTCAATCTATCCCAGTCATGTCTGGGATATTCATCAAGATATAGACGAATATAATCAGTGACCGGCCCTGTGCTTGATTGATAGGCAGTCAATTTTATGCTGTCATTACCTAACCCTACCAACCGTGAATATTTTTCAATATTTTTTATCCAATTTTTTAATTCTTTTGGGTTTGCCATCAAAAGGGTTAATAACTTTTGCTATGCCATGAGCCCCCATTGTTGTACATAGGCCCCCCAATTGATCCCCCATAGTACGAAACATTCCAAATAATTCAGCCTGTTCTGCCATTATTTCGGTGCGGGTTAAACAAAGAAACGACTTACCTCAAGTAAAAGCCAATATTTTCCAAACATTCACACACACAAAAAGTCATTAAATACAAGATTAAAGTTCACAAGAATAAAAACATATCAAGTTACATTCTGCACCAATTATTGTACCCACCTACTGCGCAACCATGCAAAGCCCGCCTTGCTCGTGCCTGTTGACTGTCTGTTAAAGATAAATGGAACGGCGGTCTCTGTCCGTCTTCCCACACTTCCGTAATTGGAATTACAAATTCAGTCTCTTGTCTTTGTCTCGTGACTAAAAGTTGTCTATATTCTTCAAAAAGAACTTTCATTTCGTCCAAGAGTTGGATAATTTCATCAATTTTTTGAAGTTCAGCCATTACACAGAAAATCCAATAAAATTAAAACTAGAAATCCAAGGTCACGGCAACCAAATAAACCTATGTAACACAAGTATTAAATTCTTCAACAACTTTATTTAATACAAAAACATAGTTACATAGCCCAGGTTCGATTAAATAAATAATTCAGATTTGTGAAGAAAGTTAATGTTGAGCGGTATCTCTCTACCCAGACTGACTGCCCGGTGCTTCCTACACAATAATCAGAGATAAGCCCAACTGTCCAGCTGAGCCAAAATATGTAAAACAAACCTGGTCAGTTCTAGGAAACAGAAGTCTATGGCAGCAGCGGCTCCGATTTTGCGCATGCGCGTAGCTACCCCCAGTGCCTACAAACGTGCCAAGGTTGAGCTCAATCGGAGTCATAGCGGCGGAGCAAGTTCCAAACCCAAATCCCCACCCAGGCCGATTTCCGCCATTTTACCCCGATTTAGGATCGAACTTTTTTTCCCACTGTATGGCAGCCGCGGCTCCGAGTTTTTGCATGCGCTTAGGGAACCCCAGCGCCTACCTACAATAAAAAATTTGAGCTCAATCGGAGTCATAGGGGTGGAGCAAGCTCCAAACCCAACCTGCTCTTTATGAAAATGCATTTGACCCAGATTTGGGATCGAACATTTCTCCGGCCCTATGGCAGCCGCGGCTCCGATTTTGCGCATGTGCGTACCTACCCCCAGTGCCTACAAACGTGCCAAGTTTGAGCTCAATCGGAGTCATAGCGGCGGAGCAATTTCCAAACCCAAATCCCCACCCAGGCCGATTTCCGCCATTTTACCCCGATTTAGGATCGAATTTTTTCCGACTCAATGGCTGCCGCGGCTCCGATTTTTTGCATGCGCTTAGGGAACCCCAGATCCTACCTACAAATCAAATTTGAGCTCGATCGGAGTTATAGTGGCGGAGCAAGATCCAAACCCAAATCCCCACCCAGGCCGCTTTCCGCAATGTAACCCCGATTTAGGATCGAATTTTTTCCCCACTGTAAGGCAGCCGCGGCTCCGATTTTTTGCATGCGCTTAGGGAACCCCAGTGCCTACCTACAAACCAAATTTGAGCTCAATCGGAGCCATAGGGGCTGAGCAAGCTCCAAACCCAACCTGCTCTTTACGTATATGCATTTGAACCAGATTTGGGATCGAACTTTTCTCCGGCCCCATGGCAGCCGCTGATCCGATTTTTCGAATGCGCTTACCAACCCCCGGTGCCTACAAACGTGCCAAGTTTGAGCTCAATCGGAGTCATAGCGGCGGAGAAAGTTCCAAACCCAAATCCCCACCCAGGCCGATTTCCACCATTTTACAACGATTTAGGATCGAACTTTTTTCCCACTGTATGGCAGCCAAGGCTCCGAATTTTTGCATGCGCTAAGTGAACCCCAGTGCCTACCTACAAACCAAATTTGAGCTCAATTGAAGCCATAGGGGCGGAGCAAGCTCCAAACCCAACCTGCTCTTTACGTATTTGCATTTGACCCAGATTTGGGATCGAACTTTTCTCCAGCCCTATGGCAGCAGCGGCTTCGATTTTGCGCATGCGCGTACCTACCCCCAGTGCCTATAAACGTGCGAAGTTTGAGCTCAATCGGAGTCATAGCGGCGGAGCAAGTTCCAAACCAAAATCCCCACCCTGGCCGATATCCGCCATTTTACCCCAATTTTGGATCGAACTTTTTTCCCAGTGTATGGCAGCCGCAGCTCCGATTTTTTCAAGCGCTTAGGGAACCCCAGTGCCTACCTACAAACCAAATTTAAGCTCAATCGGAGCCATAGGGGTGGAGCAAGCTCCAAACCCACCTGCTCTTAAGTATATGCATTTGACCCAGATTATGGATCGAACTTTTCACAGGCCCTATTGCAGCCGCGGCTCCAATGTTGTGCATGCGCGTACCTACCCCCAGTGCCTACAAACGTGCCAAGTTTGAGCTCAATCGGAGTCATAGCGGCGGAGCAAGTTCCAAACCCAAATCCCCCCCACCCCCAGACGATTTTAACCATTTTACCCCGATTAAGGATCGAATTTTTTGCCCACTGTATAACAGCCGCGGCGCCGACTTTTTGCATGCGCTTAGGGAACCCGAGTGCCTACCTACAAACCAAATTTGAGCTCAATTGGAGCCATAGGGGCGGAGCTAGCTCCAAACCCAACCTGCTCTTTACGTATATGCATTTGACCCAGATTTTGGATTGAACTTTTCTCCGGCCCTATGGCAACCGCGGCTCCGATTTTGCGCGTGCTCGTACCTACCCCTAGTGCCAACAAACGTGCCAAGTTTGAGCTCAATCAGAGTCATAGCGGCGGAGCAAGTTCCAAACCCAATTATCACCAAGGCCGATTTCCGCCATTTTACCACGATTTAGGATCGAAGTTTTTTCCCACTGTATGGCAGCCGCGGCTCCGATTTTTTGCATGCGCTTAGGGAACCCCAGTGCCTACCTACAAACCAAATTTGAGCTCAATCGGAGCCATAGGGGCGGAGCAAGCTCCAAACCCAACCTGTTCTTTACGTTTATGCATTTGACCGAGATTTGGGATCGAACTTTTCTTTGGCCCTATGGCAGCCGCGGCTCTGATTTTGCGCATGCGCGTACCTACCCCCAGTGCCTACAAACGTGCCAAGTTTGAGCTCAATCGGAGTCTTTGTAGCGGAGCAAGTTCAAAACCCGAATCCCCAACCAGGCTGATTTCCGCCATTTTACCCCGATTTAGGATCGAATTTTTTCCTACTGTTTGGCAGCCGCGGCTCCGATTTTGTTTCATGCGCTTAGGGAACCCCAGTGCATACCTACAAACCAAATTTGAGCTCAATCGGAGCCATAGGGGCGGAGCAAGCTCCAAACCAAACCTGCTCTTTACGTATTTGCATTGACCAAGATTTGGGATCGAACTTTTCTCCGGCCCTATAGCAGCCGCGGCTCCGATTTTGCGCATGCGCGTACCTACCCCAAGTGCCTACAAACGTGTCAAGTTTGAGCTTAATCGGAGTCATAGCGGCGGAGCAAGTTCCAAACCCAAATCCCCACCCAGGCCGATTTCCGCCATTTTACCCCGATATAGGATCGAACTTTTTCCCACTGTATGGCAGCCGCGGCTCCTTCTTTTGCATGCGCTTAGGGAACCCCAGTGCCTACCTACAAATCAAATTTGAGCTCAATCGGAGCCATAGGGGCGGAGCAAGCTCCAAACCCAACCTGCTCTTTACGTATATGCATTTGACCCAGATTTGGGATCGAACATTTCTCCGGCCCTATGGCAGCCGCGGCTCCGATTTTGCGCATGTGCGTACCTACCCCCAGTGCCTACAAACGTGCCAAGTTTGAGCTCAATCGGAGTCATAGCGGCGGAGCAATTTCCAAACCCAAATCCCCACCCAGGCCGATTTCCGCCATTTTACCCCGATTTAGGATCGAATTTTTTCCGACTCAATGGCTGCCGCGGCTCCGATTTTTTGCATGCGCTTAGGGAACCCCAGATCCTACCTACAAATCAAATTTGAGCTCGATCGGAGTTATAGTGGCGGAGCAAGATCCAAACCCAAATCCCCACCCAGGCCGCTTTCCGCAATGTAACCCCGATTTAGGATCGAATTTTTTCCCCACTGTAAGGCAGCCGCGGCTCCGATTTTTTGCATGCGCTTAGGGAACCCCAGTGCCTACCTACAAACCAAATTTGAGCTCAATCGGAGCCATAGGGGCTGAGCAAGCTCCAAACCCAACCTGCTCTTTACGTATATGCATTTGAACCAGATTTGGGATCGAACTTTTCTCCGGCCCCATGGCAGCCGCTGATCCGATTTTTCGAATGCGCTTACCAACCCCCGGTGCCTACAAACGTGCCAAGTTTGAGCTCAATCGGAGTCATAGCGGCGGAGAAAGTTCCAAACCCAAATCCCCACCCAGGCCGATTTCCACCATTTTACAACGATTTAGGATCGAACTTTTTTCCCACTGTATGGCAGCCAAGGCTCCGAATTTTTGCATGCGCTAAGTGAACCCCAGTGCCTACCTACAAACCAAATTTGAGCTCAATTGAAGCCATAGGGGCGGAGCAAGCTCCAAACCCAACCTGCTCTTTACGTATTTGCATTTGACCCAGATTTGGGATCGAACTTTTCTCCAGCCCTATGGCAGCAGCGGCTTCGATTTTGCGCATGCGCGTACCTACCCCCAGTGCCTATAAACGTGCGAAGTTTGAGCTCAATCGGAGTCATAGCGGCGGAGCAAGTTCCAAACCAAAATCCCCACCCTGGCCGATATCCGCCATTTTACCCCAATTTTGGATCGAACTTTTTTCCCAGTGTATGGCAGCCGCAGCTCCGATTTTTTCAAGCGCTTAGGGAACCCCAGTGCCTACCTACAAACCAAATTTAAGCTCAATCGGAGCCATAGGGGTGGAGCAAGCTCCAAACCCACCTGCTCTTAAGTATATGCATTTGACCCAGATTATGGATCGAACTTTTCACAGGCCCTATTGCAGCCGCGGCTCCGATTTTGTGCATGCGCGTACCTACCCCCAGTGCCTACAAACGTGCCAAGTTTGAGCTCAATCGGAGTCATAGCGGCGGAGCAAGTTCCAAACCCAAATCCCCCCCACCCCCAGACGATTTTAACCATTTTACCCCGATTAAGGATCGAATTTTTTGCCCACTGTATAACAGCCGCGGCGCCGACTTTTTGCATGCGCTTAGGGAACCCGAGTGCCTACCTACAAACCAAATTTGAGCTCAATTGGAGCCATAGGGGCGGAGCTAGCTCCAAACCCAACCTGCTCTTTACGTATATGCATTTGACCCAGATTTTGGATTGAACTTTTCTCCGGCCCTATGGCAACCGCGGCTCCGATTTTGCGCGTGCTCGTACCTACCCCTAGTGCCAACAAACGTGCCAAGTTTGAGCTCAATCGGAGTCATAGCGGCGGAGCAAGTTCCAAACCCAATTATCACCCAGGCCGATTTCAGCCATTTTACCCCGATTTAGGATCGAACTTTTTTCCCACTGTATGACAGCCGCGGCTCCGACTTTTTGCATGCGCTTAGGGAACCCCAGTGCCTACCTACAAACCAAATTTGAGCTCAATCGGAGCCATAGGGGCGGAGCAAGCTCAAAACCCAACCTGCTCTTTACGTATGTGCATTTGACCCAGATTTGGGATAGAAATTTTCTCCGGCCCTATGTAGCCGCGGCTCCGATTTTGCGCATGCGTGTACCTACCCCCAGTGCCTACAAACGTGCCAAGTTTGAGCTCAATCGGAGTCATAGCGGCGGCGCAAGTTCCAAACCCAATTCCCACCCAGGCCGATTTCCGCCATTTAACCCCGATTTAGGTCCAATTTTTTTCCACTGTATGGCAGCCGCAGCTCCGATTTTTTGCATGCGCTAGGGGAACCCCAGTGCCTACCTAAAAACCAAATTTGAGCTCAATCGGAGCCGAAGGGGCGGAGCAAGCTCCAAACCCAACCTGCTCTTTACGTATATGCATTTGACCCAGATTTGGGATCGAACTTTTCTCCGGCCCTAAGGCAGCCGCGGCTCCGATTTTGCAAATGCGCTTTCCTACCCCCAGTGCCTACAAACGTGCCAAGTTTGAGCTCAATCGGAATCAAAGCGGCGGAACAAATTCCAAACCCAAATCCCCACCCAGGCCAATTTCTGCCATTTTATCCCTATTTAGGATCGAACTTTTTCCTACTGTATGGCAGCCGCGGCTCTGATTTATTGCATGCGCTTAGGGAACCCCGGTGCCTAGCTACAAACCAAATTTGAGCTCAATCGGAGCCAAAGGGGCGGAGCAAGCTCCAAACCCAACCTGCTCTTTACGTATATGCGTTTGAACCAGATTTTGGATCGAATTATTCTCCGGCCCTATGGCAGCTGCGGCTCAGATTTTGCGAATTTGCTTACCTTCCCCCAGTACATACAAACGTGCCAAGTTTGAGCTCAATCGGAGTCATAGCGGCAGGACGTTCCAAACCCTAAACCCATCCCAGGCTGATTTCCGCCATTTAACCCCGATTTAGGATCGAACTTTTTCAAACTGTGTGGCAGCCGCGGCTCCAATTTTTCACATGTGCTTAGGGAACCCGAGTGCCTACCTACAAACTAAATTAGAGCTAAATCGGAGCCATAGGGGCGGAGCAAGCTTCAAACCCAACCTGCTCTTAACGTATATGCATTGACCCAGATTTCGGATCGAACTTTCCTCCGGCCCTATGGCAGCCACAAGTTCGATTTTGCGCATGCGCGTACCTACCCCCAGTGCCTACAAACGTGCCAAGTTTGAGCTCAATCGGAGTCATAGCGGCGGAGCAAGTTCCAAACCTAAATCCCCACCCAGGCCGATTTCCGCCATTTTAGCCCGATTTAGGATCGAACTTTTTTCCACTGTATGACAGCCGCGGCTCCGATTTTTTGCATGCGCTTAGGGAACCCGAGTGCCTACCTACAAACCAAATTTAAGCTCGATCGGAGCCATAGGGGCGGACCAAGCTCCAAACCCAACCTACTCTTTACGTATATGCATTTGACCCAGATTTGGGATCGAACTTTTCTCCGGCCCTATGGCAGCCGTGGCTCCGATTTTGCGCATGCTCGTACCTACCCCAGTGCCTACAAACGTGCCAAGTTTGAGCTCAATCGGAGTCATAGCGGCAGAGCAAGTTCCAAACCCAATTCCCACCCAGGCCGATTTCCGCCATTTTACCTCAATTAAGGATCGAACTTTTTTCCCACTGTATGGCAGCCACGGCTCCGATTTTTTGCATGCGCTTAGGGAACCCCTTGAGCCTACCTACAAACCAAATTTGAGCTCAATCGGATTCATAGGGGCGGAGCAAGCTCCATCCCAACCTGCTCTTTACGTATATGCATTTGACCTAGATTTGGGATCAATGTTTTCTGGCCCTATGGCAGTCGCGGCTCGGATTTTGCGCATGCGCGTACCTATCCCCAGTGCCTAAAAACGTGCCAAGTTTGAGCTCAATCTGAGTCATAGCAGCGGAGCAATTTCCAAACCCAAATCCCCACCCAGGCCGATTTCCGCCATTTTACCCCGTTTTAGGATCGAACTTTTTTCCCACTGTATGGAAGCCGCGGCTCCAATCTTTTGCATTCGCTTAGGGAACCCCAGTGCCTACCTACAAACCAAATTTGAGCTCAATCGAAGCCATAGGGACTGAGCAAGCTCCAAACCCAACCTGCTCTTTACGTATATGCATTTTACCAAGATTTAGGATCGAACTTTTTCCCACTGTATGGCAGCCGCTGCTCCGATTTGTTGCATGCGCTTAGGGAACCCCAGTGCCTTCCTACATAGCAAATTTGAGCTCAATCGGAGCCAAGTGACGGAGCAAGCTCCAAACCCAACCTGTTCTTTACGTATATGCATTTGACGCAGATATGGGATCGAACTTTCTGGCCCAAGGGCAGCCGCGGCTCTGATTTTGCGCATGCGCGTACCTTCCCCACGTGCCTACAAACATGCCAAGTTTGAGCTCAATCAGAGTCATAGCGGCGGAGCAAGTTCCAAACCCAAATCCCCACCCAGGCCGTTTTCTGCCATTTTAACTGATTTAGGATCGAACTTTTTTCCCACTGTATGGCAGCCGCGGCTCCGACTTTTCGCATGCGCTTACGGAACCCCAGTGCCTACCTAGAGTCCAAATTTGAGCTCAATCGGAGCCATAGGGGCTGAGCAAGCTCCAAACCCATCCTGCTCTTTACGTATATGCATTGGACCAAGATTTAGGATCGAACTTTTTTTCGGCCCCATGGCAGTCGCAGCTCGGATTTTGCGCATGCGCATACCTACCCCCAGTGCCTACAAACATGCCAAGTTTGAGCTCAATCGGAGTCATAGCGGTGGAGCAAGTTCAAAACCCAAATCCCCACCCAGGCCGATTTCCGCCATTTTTACCCGATTAAGGATTGAACTTTTTTCCCAATGTATGGCAGCCGCGGCTCCGATCTTTTGCATTCGCTAAGGGAACCCCAGTGCCTACCTACAAACCAAATTTGAGCTCAATCGCCATAGGGGCAGAGCAAGCTTCTTACGAAACCTGCTCTTTACATATATGCATTGGACCAAGATTTGGGATCGAATTTTTCTCCGGTCCCATGGTAGTCACGGCTCCTATTTTGCGCATGCGCGTACCTACCCCCAGTGCCTACAAACGTGCCAAGTTTAAGCTCAATGGGAGTCATAGCGGCAAGTTCCAAACCCAAATACCCACCCAGGCCAATTTCCGCAATTTTACCCCGATTTAGGATCGAACTTTTTTCCCACCGTATGGCAGCCGTGGCTCCTATTGTTTGCATGTGCTTAGGGAACCCGAGTTCCTACCTACAAACCAAATTTGAGCTCAATCGGAGCAAAAGGGGCGGAGCAAACTCCAAACCCATCCTGGTCTTTACGTATATGCATTGGACCAAGATTTGGGATCGAACTTTTCTCCGGCCTCATGGCAGTCGCGGCTCCAATTTTGCGCATGTGCATACCTACCCCCAGTGCCTACAAACGTGCCAAGTTTGAGCTCAATCGCAGTCATAGCGGCTGAGCAAGTTCCAAACCCAAATCCTCACCCAGGCTGATTTCTGCCATTTTACCCCGATTTAGGATCAAACTTTTTTCCAACTGTATGGCAGCCGCGGCTCCGATTTTTTGCATGCCCTTGGGGGACCAGTGCTTACTACGAAACCAATTTTGAACTCAATCGGAGCCATAGGGGCGGAGCAAACTCCAAACCAAACCTGCTCTTTATGTATATGCATTTGACCCAGATTTGGGATCGAACTTTTCTCCGGCCCCATGGCAGTCACAGCTCCGATTTTGCGCATGCGCGTACCTACCCCCAGTGCCTACAAACATGCCAAGTTTGAGCTCAATCGGAGTCATAGCGGCAAGTTCCAAACCCAAATACCCACCCAGGCCAATTTCCGCAATTTCACCCCGATTTAGGATCGAACTTTTTTCCCACTGTATGGCAGTCGTGGCTCCTATTGTTTGCATGCGCTTAGGGAACCCCAGTGCCTACCTACAAACCAAATTTGAGCTCAATCGGAGCAATAGGGGCGGAGCAAACTCCAAACCCATCCTGCTCTTTACGTATATGCATTGGACCAAGATTTGGGATCGACCTTTTCTCCGGCCCGATTGCAGTCACAGCTCCGATTTTGCGCATGCGCGTACCCATCCCCAGTGCCTACAAACTTGCCAAGTTTGAGCTCAATCGGAGTCATAGCAGCGGGGCAAGTTCCAAACCTAAATCCCCACCCAGGCCGATTTCCGCCATTTTACCCCGATTAAGGACCCAACTTTTTTCCCACTGTATGGCAGCCGCGGCTCAGATTTTTTGCATGCACTGAGGGAACCCTGGTGTCTACCTACAAACCAAATTTGAGCTCAATCAGAGCCATAGGAGCGGAGCAAGCTCAAAACCCAACCTGCCCTTTACGTATATGCATTTGACCCAGATTTGGGATCAAACTTTTCTCTGGCCCTATGGCAGCCGCGGCTCCGATTTTGCGCATGCGCGTACCTACTCCCAGTACCTACAAACGTGCCAAGTTTGAGCTCAATCGGAGTCATAGCAGCGGAGCAAGTTCCAAACCCAAATCCCACCCAGGCCGATTTCCGCCTTTTTATCCCGATTAAGGACCCAACTTTTTTCTAACTGTATGGTAGCCGCGGCTCAGATATTTTGCATGCACTTGGGGAATGCCAGTGCCTACCTACAAACCAAATTTGAGCTCAATCGGAGCCATAGGAGCGGAGCAAGCTCTAAACCCAACCTGCTCTTTACGTATATGCATTTGACGCAGATTTGGGATCGAACTTTTCTCCGGCCCAATGGCAGCCACGGCACCTATTTTGCGCATGCGCGTACCTACCCCAAGTGCCTACAAACGTACCAAGTTTGAGCTCAATCAGAGTCATAGCGGCGGAGCAAGTTCCAAACCAAAATCCCCACCCAGGCTGATTTCCGCCATTTTTACCCGATTAAGGAACAAACTTTTTCCCCACTGTATGGCAGCTGCGGCTCCGATCTTTTGCATGCACTTAGGGAACCCCAGTGCCTACCTACAGACCAAATTTGAGCTCAATCGGAGCCATAGGGGCGGAGCAAGCTCCAAACCCAACCAGCTCTTTAAGTATATGCATTTGACCCAGATTTGGGATCGAACTTTTCTCCGGCCCTATGGCAGCAGCGGCTCCGATTTTGCGCATGCGCGTACCTTCCCCTGCTTTTTGCAATCGGAGTCATGTTTAATATCATGTCCCTAGACCTTTCCCAAGTAGATAGGACAGGTTAACCAGTCTAGTAGGGTCCCACCTTCAAATGTCAGTTTCTACAAAGAAACAGTTCAAAGATAAATTCTTTAAAGTACTTGCATTACATGTTGCAGTAATCTATCACTCTGCAGAACCTACCATCAAGCGCATTGCTGTTTTTCAAAAGTTAAAACAGTATGACAAAAGGAGGATATAAAATTTTCTTAATGATCTATATCAAATTCTCTTAACGGACTACTTTTGGGTACAACCACCGGAGTTTTGTTGACCCTGATCGGAGACTCCGGAGATCGCCCAAGGATTGCCGAATATTTCGCCGCCTAATTGTGTACGGAATCGGCCGAGTGGTGACGATTTAGGCGCCCTATAGACTGGTGAACCTGTCCCATCTGCGCTGCTCTCCGATATTGGTATCGTTAGATTAGGACAGGCTCGCCAGTCAAGGCGCCCTAGAGTTATGCCATCCAGTCTAGATTAGATACTCTTTTTTTTAGCAACAACAACATCTTCTGCCCATTTGTGTTTGTGAAAATGTGTGGTAAACTTATGTTATGCTTTGTCCTATTGCTTTCTATTGTAATTGTATATTCGCAAACATTACCTTCAAACTCAACAGCGACGTCGACAGGTAAATATCTTTTATTGTTTTTGCCACTGTATCTATTCGTCCCTGTGACATTTCGACCACCTCCTAACAGAAAGCTGTATTCGAATAGACCTATTTATTCAAGATATAATAAGGGCCTGATAGCTTCTTTTATTTGGTGTAGTCATAACTGACCAAGAAACTAATGTTGCAATGGGTATGGTAACCGGACAATAGCCCCTCTGGACAATATCCCCTTCTATGTTTTTTGACAAGGCGGACATTGTCCCCTTCCTAAATTTAACAGGGCGGACATTAGCCCCTTCGTCATGGTGGTAAAGAGGGAAAAGCGGTTCTTTGCCTTTACCATGACGTTTATTAGAATACAAATTTTATGTAGTCACTCACGGGGAAGTATGCAAAGTATATGTATTCCAGCAGATTATTGTTCATTTTCTCACACAAATCATTTTGATGAATCGGTTTGGATAGTAATACGTCCTACATCAGGGGAAAATTTATTGCTAGGTGCTGTGTATAAATCACCTAATAGTAATCCTGAAAATGAGCTGAATCTACGGGACTTAATTGCAAATGTTTCAAATATGAGTTACAAAAATACAGTAATTATTGGAGACTTCAACTACCCAGACATAGACTGGAGTGCCTGGACAACGACGAAATCTGAGAACCATGTATCCTTCAATTTTCTGGAATGTGTTCGTGATTGTTATTTTCACCAGCATGTGTCAGGTAATACTCGATACAGAAATGGACAAAATCCTAGTTGCCTTGATTTGATATTTTCTGACAATGACAATATAATAGAAAACATTAGATATGGAGATAGACTTGGAAGCAGTGATCATATTGGGTTAATATTTGATATCATTTGTGATACAGTAAAAGAAGATAGAAACCAGAAAAGGCCAAACTTTTATAAGGGTGATTATGAAAAGATTAGGCAATATTTGGACAGCATTGATTGGAAATTTTCATTGAAAGACCTTGATACAGAAAATACATGGAAGTTTATTCTTTCGCACATCAACTTTTGTATTGAGAACTATATTCCGGATAAAGCCAGCAATTCAAAGCCCTTCAAACCAAAGTGGATGGACTACTATTGTTTACGAAAAGTTAAAAAGAAATATCGCGCTTGGAAACGCTTTACTTTTAGTCATAGCTACAAGGATTATGAGGATTACTGTAAAATACGAAATAGTACTAACAAAGCTGTAAAATATGAAAAAAAAAAATTCCAAAGAGGTGTTGCTGAAAGTTCACAGAAGAGTTCCAAGTCATTCTGGAGCTATGTTAGAGACGAGACAAAAAGCAAATGTGGAATAGGGGACTTGTTAGACAAAGATGGAAACAGTGTAACTGAAAATAATGATAAAGCAGAATTATTAAACAAATTCTTCACATCTGTGTTTACTAAAGAAGGAAACTTTCAGCCACCATCTATCATTAGGAAAATTTCTGAAGATGAGTTGTTAAATACATGTACTATAAAACCAGATAAAGTATTAAACTCTATTAAGTCCCTAAATAGTTCCAAAGCATGTGGACCTGATAACTGTCACCCAAATTTTCTGAAAGAGTGTGCCTTACAGATTTATACACCGCTAAGTATACTATTTCAAAAATCTCTTGATTCAGGAGTAGTTCCATGTGATTGGAGGAAGGCAAACATTACCTGCATTTTCAAGAAGGGCCAGAAAAGTGATCCTGGAAACTACCGCCCAGTATCTTTAACCTCAGTAATATGCAAACTACTTGAAAAACAAATACGCGAATGTGTCATGGAACATTTGGATGCTCACAATCTTCTATCTGACTGTCAATATGGTTTTAGGCAAAACCGCAGTACAATTTTACAACTTCTCTCTGTTTTGGAGGATATGACATCTGCAGTTGACAATGACCTACAAGTCGATACCATTTACTTGGACTTCAGTAAGGCATTCGATAGTGTCCCTCATAAAAGATTGATTCAATTTCATAAGCTAGAATCCTTTGGTATTGCTGGAAGTCTTCTAAAATGGTTTACCAGTTTTCTTAGCAAAAGACAACAGCGTGTAGTAGTCAACGGTAGCCCTTCAGGTTGGAGTGATGTCATTTCAGGAATACCACAGGGCTCTATTCTTGGCCCAGTCCTTTTTATTTTATTCGTCAACGACTTGCCAGACAGTGTACAGAGTACTTGTCACCTTTTTGCAGACGATTGTAAGGTGTATAAAGCTATTTCATCAGAAAGTGATCAAAAAGACCTGCAGAAAGATGTTGAAAATTTATGCAAGTGGAGTGAAAACTGGCTTCTGAACTTTAATATTAAAAAGTGCAAAGCAGTAACATTTGGCAGAAGAAATTTTGAGCCTAGATACATCATCAGGGATAAAAATGGGCAAGAGCACCTTCTGCAGATTGAGACCTCAGAAAAGGATCTTGGTGTAACTTTTAATGACAACCTGTGTTTTGAGCAACACATCAGTAATGTAGCAAATAAGGCAAATAGACTTATTGGACTCATTAAAAGGAAATTTAAGTTCATTGACAACCATCTTTTCTTGACTTTGTACAAATCATTAGTAAGATCAAATTTAGATTATGGGAACCTAGTTGCATACCCTGCGACGAAAAAATGTAAGCAAATCATCGAAAATGTACAACGTAGAGCAACTCGTCTGGTACCAGGGCTGAGAGGATTATCTTATTCCGAGCGTCTGAAGGAGTTAAACCTGCCAACACTGGATTACCGCCGACAGAGATTTGACCTTATTCAAGTGTTTAAAATTATTCACCACATAGACAATGCAGACCTTACATCCTTTTTTACTTTTGCTGAATCTGACCATCTTAGGGGACACTGTTTAAAACTTAACAAGCCCCGTGCAAAGAAGTTACTGCGTTTAAACTCTTTCTCCATTCGAACTATTAATGCATGGAATAACTTACCGGAAGATATTGTAACATCCAAAAAAGTTGACCAATTCAAGAACAAACTCGATAAATTGTGGCTGTACAAGCGTTTTGACACTTCAAATGTATACTAGCTCCACCGGAACCAGAGAACAGAAACTAAGAAGGATTAGAAGGGGATGAAAACCCGATAGGGGTTATTAAGTTCCCCAGCAGACAACAGGTAGGTAGGTAGGTAGGTATTTGATTGAAAATTTGGCATAATATTTATCCAATGAATTATGGATTATAGTTTGTTTCGTTACTTAAGTTTGAAGAAACTTAGTACAATTTTACGAAGGGGAAAATGTCCGCCTATCAAGGGGATTATGTCCGCCCTGTTAAAATTAGGAAGGGGATTTTGTCTGTCCTGTCAGAATGACGAAGGGGCTAATGTCCGCCCTGTTAAATTTAGGAAGGGGATAATGTCCGCCTTGTCAAAAAGCATAGAAGGGGATATTGTCTGGAGGGGCTATTGTCCTAGATTCGTTGCAATGTGATTGGGGCAGATTTTACCTTTAAGTTACAGAATCCACGTGCAAGTAAATCTGTCAGATTGAACTCCTTTTCTCACAGAGTAATAAACACCTGGAACTAATTACCTAATGAAGTAGTTTGCTCTGAATCAGTGAATTCATTTAAATCAAAAATAGATAAGCTGTGGATTGATATGCGTTTTGAAACCAGTGAAATTTACTAATTAGACATATGTATTAGACACATGACCAAGCGGAAGACCACCAGACCAGAGAGAACGAGGGGAAAAAACAAGCCATTAAGGGCTTAATACTTTCCCGGTATTCCAAAGGTAAGGTATTCTTGATGTTAAAGTGGCATGATCACCCCAGCAATACCTTGCAATATTTTTTTTGACAGATTTGTTTGAATATTAAAGCAGGGTTTTGACTCTTAACAATCTGAAAATGTCCTTTTCAACCATAAAAAAAAGTTCTCCCAAGTTAGGGTAGTGGAAATATTTGGAAATACAGATTCCTGCACTTGTCCACAGACAGGTAAGACATCATTTTCTACTGGTCTAGAATTAAATTGAAGAAGTGAACCAGACATTCTCCTACCTTGCCAATGTTTTGTGGTTTTTTTTTCTTTTTTTAAGCGTTTTTTTTTTTTTAGGAAAAACCGGTATTTTATATCCATCAACCGGAAACAAGTTCTCACACATTTACGCTCATTTCCACGCTTGCTCATAAACGTGAAGTGAAAATCTATGTGATCATCTCTATCTTTTTTCATCGCTGATGAAGAAAATAACTTACTTGCTGAATGCCAACAGCCTCCTTTTAGTCATGAATATCCAGGATAATGGTTTAAAACTTAATATATCCTTGGTAGATTGTCTAATGAATAGTCAAAATGAGAGAAATAATTTCCTCGCGTTTCAATATAGAATCTAGGCCAGTGGTTAGTGGAGTTAGTGAATACATGTAAACTGTCTTGTGGTGTATTGACCTGGCAGGGCTGGGCAAATACACAGTATATGTAACACGTTACAACCCTGTTGTCGATTGAAGCGCCTTTTAACCCCATCGAATAAAACACCTCTTAACTCTCTAATTTGACTAAATCTTTGAAACAGACATGTAACTACTTCAATTGTGATAATAATATGCTCAACAAAATAAGAATTGAATGTTAGCTTTGATTTCTTTACCTTTTATCATTTTGCCTTCTACTACACAACCACAAATTTTCACGCACTTAAGAAGAAAACGTTGCGATTGATTCAAAAGAGCAATTTCGGTAAACACTAATAGGTCATGGTTGATTGAATAGGCTTTAACACAACTTTTAATAGTATTTCAGTAATATCGGGGCGGCTAACCATGGATTCCTGGTAGTTCACACACCAATACTACCACTACATCCTTATCAAGCCTACAGCTGCTCCTCCTACTTAGTTGTCGATTTACTCACTCATATTGCTGAAATATGCTCACATTATTGAGCGCGGTTACTGATAAACCAGCAAAATTGCTCTCAGGACTTTCAGTCCTTTGATTTTCATAATACCAGCATGCCCACTGTGTTTTCAATTTGGGGTGCATGTACCCCCTAGGTCTTAAAATGAGGGTACAAAGAAAAATATGGGGGTACAGTGCACCCTTTACCTTCAGAGTTAAGGGTTCACCATACAAATATGAACCCTTCACCAAATGAAAATGTTTTAGTTGTATATACTTTGTTATTAATCAGTAATTAAGTGCCACAAATTTTACTTCATTCCCTAAAAAAATGAAATTATTAGGCGACAGAGAGGAGTTTTCTTCAGTCATGGAATATCATGGGTTTGATCCTTAGGGGTGGCACATCTTCTTTCCAACATTGGTCTCTCACCAATGGTTGGATAATCGCAAAACCTAAGTAGGATAGCAGCTCGACGCTAGGGAAGGATGTTACTGGTGTGAGAAATAACAGAAATCAGGATTTTCACTAGTACCAAAGTCAAGAGTCATTGACCCTTAGGCCAAAATTTTCAAGAGTCAAAATTGAGATTCAAAGAGTAGAATTGCGATATGCCCCCACCTCCAACCCCCAAGGTAGTAATTTAGAAAAACTAATAGTAGATAAAAAATGTTTTATTTTTAAATGTTCATAATTTTTTTTAGCAAAGATGCCTCAGTATATGTTTCTCCAATCTGATAGTATTTTTTTTTCAATGCAAGATGAATTATAGGGAAAAGTTTGTATTCAGGCAAATATAATAAGTTTGAATCAGTATTACAAAATCTCATGAGTACTAAGAGGATAACATTATTCTTATTTTTCATAATAAGAAGTGCCAATTTTATCCACGAAAACTCATAACATTTCTTCAGCAACATTTTCTTTGATTTCATTTTACTATTATTATTACTGATGCATGTCCATCAATCGAGAGTGTTAATTACCAATGAAGCTAGGTGTTTTCCATGTTGAGGGTGTATAATTATTTTCATTATCATTTAACCATTTTCCAATAGGTTGGCTCACTTCTGATGACCCTTGACGCATGGCTGCAAATTTACAATAGTCAATATGACACACAGTGGAATTTTTTTTATTTACTGCGCGACAGTGTCTGTTGTGCTTCCATTTGTGTGTCCATCCATGCGCCCAAAATCTTCTCCTTAGAAGGCTATTTTTCTTTTTACATAATGCTTTTCTGTGTTTTCTTTAGGGAAAAGAGGGATCAATTTAGAATTGGTTAATCATTTAAGTGCCTCTAGTTTGGAGCAAATCTGGGTCTGTGTTGTTTTTGATTGGGGGTATAAAGGAGTTTGCTTGTTTGCCAGCCTGTAGCTTTTTGTCATTTTGAAATTCTCATAAACTACTGGATAAATTTTATGCAAACTTCACATTTTTACTCAGTATCAAGCACAGATGTGTATATAGTATTTTGGATATGCTCTGTTTACTTTTATGGAGTTATGGCCCTTTGATTAAAAATCTTGTCTGCTCAATTTCTCTTAAACTATTCAATGGACTTATTTCAACCTTACAGGTAGACTCAGTATCAATCAAATATGTGTATATCCCATATTGGTTTTGGTCTATTTACTTTTTACAAAGTTATTGCCCTTGGATGAAAAAAATCTGCTCTTGTCTGTAGCTCTATTTCTCATAAGCAACAGGTTATAATTTGTTCAAACTTAATAGGTAGACTCAGTATCAAGCAGAGATGTGTTTGTATTGTCATGAGAGAAGAAACCCCATTGAATATTGAAGAAGGTGGCATTAATGGCAATATCAATTTTCTTATCATCCCTTTTGCTTTTATATTCATTTGTCTTTTTAAATCATCTCAATGTTTTCAAATTTGAGTTAATTTGTTAGCTTGAGAAAGTAAGTTTTGGTTAGCAATCTAGGGCGACCTTGGCCTTTTTAGCTCAACTGAGTACAACATGCTCAACATGAGCTTTTGTGATCACCTTTTGTTCGTCATCCGTCGGAAGCTGTCCACAATTCTTTGAAAATCTTCTCCTCGGTAACCACATGGCCGATTTCAACCAAACATGGCAGAAAATAATTTAATGTTTCTTGGGTGAGCCTTCTCAAAAGTTGTTCTTGAAAATTCAATTGACCCCAAAATATGGGCATGGCAGGACGGGGCAATTTTTGACTATGAAATCTTTAAACATCTTCTCAGTAACGATTGGGCAAATTTCTACCAAACTTAGCATGAATGTTCGTTTGGTGACTCTTCTCAAAAGTTGTTTCCCAATGTTGATTGACCCCCAAATATGGACTAGACAGGCAGTTTTTGACTTTGAACTCTTAAAACATCTTCTCCTCAGTAACCACTTGGGCCAATTTCAAACAAACTTGGCATGAATGCTCTTAGAAGTTGTTGTGAAATTGTTATTGACCCCCAAATATTGGAGCGGTGGAGTGGGGCAGTTTTTGACTTTGAAATCTTTAAACATCTCCTCAGTTACTACTCTGCTGAGTCCAACCAAACTTGGTAGAAATGTTTCTTTGGTGACCCTCCTCATAACTTGTTCACAAATTTTGATTGACCCCCAAACATGGGTGTGGCAGGGTGGGGATTATCAGGGAAAAAGTCTATCAATTTCAACCTAGGGGCCCGGCCTGCCAAAATTCAATATTTAACATTAGAGGAACAGGCATTTTCTCAAAAGGTCTAGGGGCCCAGCCCAAAATCTAGGGGCCATGGGCAACTGGGCCCTTGCTAGTCTTTTTCCCTTGTATTATTTCTTCTCCTCAGAGTGTGGCTTATTTTGACTTCGAATTCAAACATCTTCTCCCAAACCAGTGGGCCAATTTCAATCAAACTTGGCATGAATCTTACTAAGGGAGATTTCTCAAAACTTGTTTGTGATAATTTTGGGGTTTAGTGGGTTTGAATCAAGGCAACAGCACATATCTGGTGAGAGAAATACCAGGAATCCATTGTTAAATGCTCCGCAATATGACAAGGACTGTCAAGTTTGTACAAGAAAAAAAAAATCTGTAGAGAGATGGCCGTGCTGGGGGGGGGGAAGGAGGGGGATGTATAAGTTTACGTAGTGACAACTTTGAAAACCTTTTTCTATCAATTATCAATACAAAAAATCTACAGCTCTGATATTTGGTATGTGGCATCATTTAGTGGACATCTATCAATACTGATTAAATTAAAACCCCTGGGTCAAAATTAGCCCGTTCCTGGACCTCACAAGTTTAACAGAGGCTTATATAGTGAAAGTTTCAAAAATATTCTTCTCCCAAACGAGATGGCCTAGAGCTTTAATATTTGATATGTAGAATTATCTGGTGAACCTCTATCAAGATTGTAAAAATAATTGCCCAAGAGACAGAATTAGTCCATTCCCAGACTTCACAAGTTTAACATAGGCTTATATAGTGAAAACTTTAAGAATCTTCTCTCAAACAGACAGGCCTAGAGCTTTGGTATTTGGTATGTAGCATCATCTTGTGGATCTTTATCAAGATTGTATAAATAATGGCCCTAGGGTCATAATTAGCCCATCCCCTGACATCACAAGTTTTACAAATGGCTTATATAGTGAAAAATTTAAAATGCTTCTTCTCCCAAATAGGAGGGCCTATAGCGTTGATATTTGGTATCTGGTGGACCTTTATCAAGGTTGTATAAATTATGGCCACAGCATCAGAATTAGCCTATTCCAAGATGTCACAAGTTCTTCACAAAATCTTCTTCTCCCAAACTAATAGATCTAGATCTTCAATATTTGGTATGTAGCATAATATGGAGGTCTTATATCTGTTTTTGTGCTCTTTGGACTGAGGTGGCCAATAAGGCCCCATGGGCCTCTTGTTGGTTGCTAAAAATGAAATGTCACAATAAATCTATTAGGTCAAAATGATTTTCTTGTTGAAATTTTGTATGAGTTCGAAACTGGTAAAGTGGGGTCAAAAACTAGGTCACTAGGTCAAATCTTAGAAAAACCTTGTATGCACTCTAGAGGCCACATTTTTTGCCCCATCAACCTGAAATTTGGTCAGAATGATTGTTGTGATGAAATAATGCATGAATTTGAAACTTGGTCAACTAGGGTCAAAACTAGGTCACAGGGTCAAATCTTAGAAAAAGCATGTATGCACTCTAGAGGCCACATCTTTTGTCATCAATGAAATTAAATAAAGAATTTGAGACATTCAACTCAGGTGAGCAATTTAGGGCCACTATGGCCCCCTTGTTATTGTGAAGCATTACTGGATTGTTTTGTACAAAGCCCAAAATCTTGTAATTGTTTTATTCCTTTTGCTAAAGTTGTGTCTTTTTTATACAAAAAAGTACTGTAATTTGCAGATGCCTCAGGTAAGCGATTTAGGATCATCATGGTCCTCTTGTTTTAAATCATTACAGAGTTTTTGTAATTCAGTAAGAATTTTGTAAAAGTATGACACTTTATCATTATCAAGCTTTGAAATGATTAAATTGGACAAAAGTGGTCACGTAATGCCATGTAGATGTCAATTTTTTCACCGAGAATATGAATTATTCCTTGTTTTGTTGACTATTTGAATCCAATAGTTTTCAAAAGAATGCTTTGCTCAATGTTTTGGTCAAATAAATATAAAAAAGGAGGTAAGATTGACCAATCTTTTCTTTGAATAGGCACTAACTTCAAGTTAATTTCAGATAAATGCACTGGATCCTGGTTTTGGCATAATGTTGGATCATTAACTGGGTACCCATGACTAGAATTAATCAATCTGAGGGAATTCCAAATTTTGACAAATGACGTCTCGATTATTTATAGCTAAAATATCATCGAGCCTCATATGATGGAATTACCTTCAATGCAAGGGAATATCTTTTTCGGAATTTTCTGATTTTGGGTAAAAATGGCATTTATTGTCATTAGGAATGGATCCTTTTTACAGACCCATCAAAAACAAAAGAAAAGGAAAAAATGCTGAATTTTGGATGGTACAATATTCGCAAAGACGCATATTTTTATGTGACATCCACAAATTTTAACGTGAGAATATCGCAGCCTAGGCAGAAAACTGAAAGCTCATAGCTGAAAGATACATTCAGCAATGGCAGCCAATTCTAAAATCATGACATATTATAATCCTGATGTTTTGCCTATGTACCAAATGTCAGATGAAAAATTTCTTAACCAATTAATCGATTATGACATTTCTTTGTCAATTATCATAAATGGAAGCCTAAATCAACTGATATCGATTATAATCCATCATTGACCCTTCACTATTACCAGATGACAAAGACACCATTTTCCACAATGTTTTACTAAACTTTTTTCTTGAGTCAAAAAGCGTCAATTTGTGGGAATGGATTAAACAAGCACTGCCATTGATGGATCACTTGCCACGCTCATTGACCCTGACAAGATATTCAATCCAATTATCAAACAGCAATTTGTGAAAATTTTATGGTCAGTTACATGTAAATGAAAATTAACCCTTGTCATGCTGAACGCGGAATATTCCGGTTTTGTCAGGAGGTGTAGACTAACATCAGACTGCACTTAATGTGCAGGCTGATCTTAGTCTCTACCTCCTGCTCGTACTTTTCCTGCCAGAGCTGCTAATGAAGATGATTTCTAAAAATAATATTGATTTTTGAACAACAAGTTCTATCAGTGCTTTCTGCCCTTTGATTTGACAGTAATTCAGTAAGGTAATTTATACTGCATAACAAGGGTTTAAATGGTTTGTTGGTGACCTAAATGTGGTAATCTTGAATAAGCTGTAGTTATGAGTTTTAAATCTTCAAACCCATAAAATGATCAACATATCAGGGCTCAAATTTCATATCAGGTCTAAATGAATGATTTGATTAGGTGATCAATAATTTGATTGATAGCTGCCATCCATCAAAGAGGAACCATCAGAAATGTTATGTATTAGTAAGTTCTAGAAAGTAAAGGTCTAGCTGATCAATACTTGTGTTATTGGTAAACCTCTTTTTAACAGGGCTTTAAATCAAAGGTAACAGATGTCAGTGAGGCCCTTAAAGATGTTTTTTTTTCCCTTCATGTAAAGTATTTTTTATTTTCAAATAATTTTGAAACAAATATGAATATGGGCACATGATAATTAACTTAACCCATTCCCAAACATTGAAGCTTTTTCATACCCCCAAGAAAAATGATTGAGAAATAGTGTGGAAAATGAAGAAATTGCTTTCAAAAAGCAATTTCTTTATCTTGCACAATGTTCTCTAACCAGAAAGTTAAAAAAGATCCCAAATTTGATGAATTGGAAATTATTGTCTGCAAGTCCTTTCAATTTGGACCTGTCTAAAATTATCTAGTATGGTTATGGGTTAATTGAGAACATATGATAAATTAGTGAATATTTGCATCATTTCATTTGCTGTTGTTGTACAAATTTTGCTGCAATTACTGTTTTGAAGAGATTTGATTGAAAATAAAAGATTTTATCATCCAGACTTCAAGGTCATTCACACTTCTGTTTGCTTTGCATCAGATTCTGTCTGTCTGTCCAAGGATCCATAAACATTCTCTTCTCCTCAGAAACTACTAATTAAATTTCTACCAAATTTTACAGGAATGTTCCTTGGGTGACTTACAAACAAATTTTATCTGCTCTCTGACTTTTATGGGCAGTGCTAATTCCCTTATATTGCGAACATTTGAAAATTTCCTCACATAGACTTACAAATGAATATCAACGATTTAGCAAGTAGCAACGTCTTCATTTTCCACCATGTTTTCCAAAGCTTTTTTCTTGGGGATGTCAAAAAGAGTCATTGTGTGGGAGCAATTTAAAAGACATGATTATTTCATATTTATATATAGAACCCATTCAAAGTAATATTTATATCACATATAGTAATATCCCTTTAAGCAATCATTTACATGTACTTTGGCCAATTCAATGTTGCATATATTCTATTAACATTTTGAATGGGACTTATTAGCTCACCTGTGCACAAAGTGCGAGGTGAGCTATTGTGGTTGGTCATTTTCTGTCATCTGTCCATCGGTCTGTGTGTCAATCTGTTCGTTCACAGTTTCTTTTAAAATCTTCTCCTCCAATACCAGTAGGCCAATCAAGCTGAAACTTTGCAGGGGTGTTCCTTGGAATGAATTTCGTTTCATGAAAACTCTGGTTGCTGTGATATTTCAAAATTAGAAATTTTAGAAAATCTTTGATTTTTTTTAGCTCCACTGGCTGAAAGCCAGAGAACCATTGTCATGGCGTTCTCTCAAACCTGCTTGTGTCCGTCGGTCTGTCCGTCCGTCAGTCCATCTGTCTGTTCGTAAACAGTTACTTTGAAGTCTTCTCCTCAGAAAGTACTGAACAGATTTCAACCAAATTCCATAGAAAGGATCTTGGGTAACCCTCTAACAGATTCCTTCAAAGAATTTTGATCCAATGAAAAACATGTCATTAAAAGGCGGGGCTAATTTCCATATATGGTAAAATTTCACGGGAATGATAACCAGATGACTTTTCGTCAGATTCCTTCATATAATTTTTGACTGGTTGAAAACATGGCTTTTATTTTGATGGATTATGTCCATATATGGTGTACAGTCAAAAATTTACATAATGAATTTTACATGACTTGACTTTTGTAAAAACAATGAAAAGTTTTAAATGGCTCTCTAGAACTATTTGCAAAGATTTCAATAATTTAGATTTATTTTCATTATATTCAGTTTATTTCAAAATTATGAAAAATTTGCTTAACTAGTATGTTCATGCCTGTGGTGTGTAACAGGCACTCAAGCGCCTCTAGTTTCAGAAACTACAAGGTAAAAGGCATTTATATTTTATATCTTGCATGATCACACGGTTCTCTGCCAAGCTTTTTGAAAAATTTAATCCCTGTGGTAAGAAAATATATTACAGGAAAATATGCCCTTAGGATTAAAAATGTCTTTGCTCCAGGGGTCGAAGGTAATTATAGATTAACTCAAACCCACATAATTCCACTTTTTGTCATTCGTGAGAAAAGAGATTAAGAAAAGGATATGGAAATGAAAAAAATGATTATGAAAAGGAATTTTCTAATTACCGGCATATACATTATTTTCTACTCAGATGGAAAGAGAAATTGAAAATTTTATCAACATCAAATTTTCATGTGCAAAGTCTTTTTATTTTTGTTACCTGGTAATGGGTTAAATCATATGATACAGCCTTCCTCTCTGAACTTTGTGATATATACGTTGCCTTAGACAAGAGAAGAAAGAAACAATTTCATAATTCTATAACCATTGCAGGTCCTCATATTTGTATGAAGGGAATGGTGAGAAGGAGTGATTCAGAATAATTGTGTGTTAATTTACAAAGTGTAGTCTTGGATCATATAGCAAGGAATATTAATAAACCTGCATTATGTTGGTTAGATATTTAGTGCTGATAGGCTTGTTCACAATTTACATAAGTAAGGCAAATCAAATTTTTTACAGACTCTTTTTAACTTTTTATCCCAAAAACTTAAGGTAATTTCAATATTTCCATGCAAGATTTGTGTCTACTTGTTCACTAATTTTTATTCTTCTTTATCCTTTCCCACACAAACCTGCTTTTTGATGCCCCGCCACCTAGGAGTAAAGCATGGGAAAATATTGTGAAAAAAGAAGAAATTAATAATAGCTTTTTTTTTCATTTTGTTTTCCAACCAGAAAGGCAAAGCTGTGATCTGCAAACATCTTTGAATTTAGGACCATTCTAAAATGTTGGCATTTAGAGATGGGTTAATTGTTGATTATTTAGGGTTTTAATATCTTTTTATCAGTAGACCTGGTAACCTGACTAAACTCAAGTATCAGGGATCCCTGTTTCAATCCCCTGTTTAAACGGACGCTCCAAAACCAATATGAGCTCAGTTGTTGAGTGGGATGTAATTAACCCATTCCCACTCAGTGATGCATTTAAAAGCCGCTCAATATAAAACTTATCAACGGGTGTCATGGGTTCGATCCCCGGAGGCTCCTCATATTCTTTCCGACATTTGTCTCCCACCAACCGTTGATAATCTTTAACCTAAGTGGGATAGCACCCAATTCAGTCAATCAATTAATCAATATAAGACTTTGGAAAACATTGTGTAAAATGAAGAAATCCAAAAAGACTAAAAAATTAAAGATTTCAGCAACATACAATTGTTTTCTGCATCTTCTTTGAATTTGGACTGGTCTAAAATTTATTTGTGTTGGAAAGGGTGAAAAGCCAATTCAAGGCATCAATCTTTTTATCAGTATGTGAATGTCATATTTTGTAATGAGCAACACTATGTGGCAATATGTTAATTTCTCACTTGAATATATACATCCATGACTTTCAGTCACAAGTACCATCATTCTGCTCATCAATGAAGTTGATCAACCAATTCCCTAACAATGGAACTTTTTGACACCCCTCCAGAAAAACAATTTCTTCATTTTCCACAATATTTTCTACCCAGAAAAAATTGCAGAAATCTAAAATTTTGTAAACGATGAATTTTCATCTATACCTCCTTTCAGTTTGAACCAGTCCCAAAATTTGTGGTAATGGGTTAACATGAGTTAATTGGCACAGATGCATAATTGATTCTCCTCATGTTGCAATTGCTTCTTCCATGCCGCCGTCACAGTGCAGTCGGTAGCACATCAGACTCCTAATCTTCAATCATGGGGTTCGATTCCAGGCGGTGGCACATATTCTTTCCACGTATGTCTCTCATCAATGTGTGGATAATCGTGAACTTAAGTGGGATAGCAGCTGGAGGCGAGGAAAGGATGTAGTGGTAGTACTGGTGTGAGAATTACCAGAAATCCATTGTAAGGTGCGGACCACCCGCTGCAATAGGACTGAATTACTGTTCAATCAATCAAAGCTTCAAATGCTCGAATGAATGTTAAGAAATGGGGATCAAAGTCTTGACGGTACAATTGACAGACTTTCACACAATGAGGCTTTTTGATACCCTTGAAGAGAAACAATTGAGAATACATTGTTTACAATGAAGAAATTACTTGAACCAAGCATTTTTTTTCATTTTCCACCATATCTTCCAACCACAAAGATAAAAAATCTTAAATTCTATAAACCTTAGTGTCGTCTGCAACTCCTCTCAATTACGACCAGTCTAAAATGTTGTCATCTGGTAATAGGTTAAAAACTATTTATACCCCCCAAACATTGTTTTTGGGGGTAAATAGGAGTCAGCTTGTCGGTTGCTCGGTCAATCCTTTGGTTGGTCCGTCCGTCTGTCTGTAGCTTTTTCGTGTCCGCTCAATTTATGGATAACCATTGGACGGATTTGACTCAAACTTCACTGATATATTCAGTATCAAGCAGAGATGTGCATATTCTATTTTGGTTATGGTCCATTGATTTTTGACAGAGTTATGGCCTATGGTAAAAGATTGTGTCCACTCAATTTCTGAGCAACCATAGGACAGATTTGATTCAAATTTCACAGAAAGACTCGGTATAAGTCAGACATGTGCATATCCTATTATGGTTATGCTCCATTGATTTTTGCTGGAGTTATGGCCCTTTAATAAAAAAGACTATTTTTTGTTGCGGCCCTTTGGCGGATAGCACTTGTATAATGGACAAGGGCTTTTGGGAGGTATAAGTCCGCTTTTTGACAATGTCTAGTTTGTTATTAAGATAGTTGGTAAGTGATAGGGCTTGGGTACTTGGAAGTGCTGTGGTAAGACCTACTATAATTATTTCCCTCCGTTAACCCATTACAAGTCATCAAAATTATGGACTGGTCCAAATTCAAAGAAGTTGCTGATTACAATTTACTTATGGATTTAATTGAAAAAATAAGTGTTACAGGGGATAGAAATCAATTTGAGAAAAAAGAAATTGCCAATGTTACCAGCAATTTGTCCTTTTCCAACAATACTTTCCATGGTAATTTTCCTTCACAGCATGCATATGCAGGATTGCATTTTAGTTCACTGGTCAATATGTCAAAAACTCCTAGTATTTTCACAAGTCAATACGTCAAACACTCTTTGAACTTAAATAATGCTAATCAGATATACAGGGAATTTATTATGTTGTCCATTAGATTAACAGGTGTAACCAAGATTTTTATATACAGGAGGAGATCATTAGATAATTTAATTAGGGGTAGAGGGTGGAATAAAAATAAAATCATCCCCCACTCCTACCACATATATGTATGCGGGGCAGTGGGAGGGGGGGGGATCCCCAAGAGATGATTTTAATGGTTTGGATGATGGATAATGATCAAAATATCGTAACTACAGCTTGAATAAGCTGTAGTTACGATATTGTAATCATCCATCAAGAAATTTTTGACACTGGGCATAATTTAACATTGCACATGTGCATCTTTTTTCTCCCTTTTTAACAGCCTTCATAGCCTCTTGTCTTGAAAATAAATAAACAAAATCATTATCTTATTTTTTGTAAAGGATTTCAACAAACACATTTTGATTTAATTGATTGAAATGTCAGTTCACACAGAACAGAAATCAAACAAACTATTCTTATTTGAATAAAGCTAACTTCTGATTTGTCAAGGGAAACCTATTAACCCATCCCCACACAATGGCGATTTTAAAGGTCCCTCAATATAACAGGTTTTGAAAACACTGTGGACAATGTAGAAATTGCTTGTTACAAGCAATTTCTTCATTATCCAGAACATTATCTGACCCAAATGACAAAGATTTTAGAAATTTCATCAACTCTAAATTTGTCTTCAACTTCTTTGAATTTGGACTGGTCTAAAATTTTGCTGTGTGGGAATGGGTTAAAGGATTTCCTTAGAAAATTATCCTTCAATTAGAGGAAACCCATGCTGAATTCTTCAAGTTGATTTGAATCCAATGACTTAAGTTTAACAATTTTTGCTACCCAGAAAATTGAAGAAATCTGCAACTTCATAAAGTTTAGATTATTGTCTACAACTCCATTCAATTGGGACCTGGGAGCACATGAATAAGTCAATTTTGCTATGATATGATTTATATTTTGTCAATTTATTTAATCCCATGCAAGCAAAAATCATCAGTTGAATTTTTTGTTTTGCCCCATCATAAAAAACTCTAGAACCAGGGATTTGTATTAGGTTTCTAAGAAAAAAAAGGGACTATTTGTGTGACTTGAAGAAAAATAAATGTAAAAGAGAAATAAGACTTTAAAAAAATTTATATACCTTAATTCAAAGAGTTATTGAATGCTGTTGAACCCACAGGAAGTATTCAACCTGATAACATTGTACCCAAATATGGTAATTTAATGAATTAGATTTCCAATTTAGCTAAGGTATTTTATAAAGATATTTGAACAATACTGCTAAAAGTTGCACAAAGTTAATCTGTAAGCAGACATTTTGTAAGCAGCGTAAGGCTTGCTTTTAAGATTAATAATTTTGCAATCTTTTTGTAAATTTCTTCTAATAAACACTAGCCTAGGAATAAATGTCAATAACTGACAAGGAAGAATGTTTTGTATCTAAATGTATCTAAATTCTATCTTTTTGTTCAAACCCTGCTTTTTATGTGTCTGTGCTTTTATACTTGAGAAAAACATTGTGGAAAAGAAAGAATTTGCTTGTTACCAGCAATTTTAGCTCTACTGGCCTAAAGCCACTAGAGCTATTGCGATGGCTTTTTCCATTCAGGCGTCTGTCTGTTGTCTGTCTGTTAAACTTTTCCTTGTTAACACTCTAGAGTCCACAGTTTTCATCGGATTCCCTTCAAACTTTCACAGAATGATTGTATCATTATAAGGATCATTCCTTTCGAAATTTGGTCAGATCCATCAAGAAACATGGGAAAAGATGCCTAATTAAGGTTTAATTAAAAAATCCTCATTAAAACTCTAGAGGTCAAAGTTTTCATCAGATTCTCTTCAAACGTTCACAGAATGATTGTACCATCATAAGGATCGGTCCTTTCGAAATTGGGTCAGATCCGTCAAGAAACATGGGAAAAGGGGTCTAATTAAGATTTAATTACAGAAATCCTCGTTTACAACCTAGAGGTCACAGTTTTCATCAGATGCTCTACAAACTTTCACAGAATGATTGTAACATCATAAGGATTGTTCCTTTCGAAATTGGGTATGATCAGTCAAGAATAATGGGAAAAGGGGCCTTAAAGTTTAATTGAAAATCATTGTTAACACTCTAGAGTCCACACTTTTCATCGGATTCTCTTCAAAATTTCACAGAATGATTGTAGTGTCACAAGGATTTTTCCTTTTGGAATCGAATATGATCAGCCAAGAAACATGGGAAAAGGGGCCTTTTTAAGATTTAACCCTTTCCTGTTTTTGAAACTTTAGACTAGTCCAAATTGAAAGAGGTTGCAGACGACAATGAAACTGGATGTCATTTGAAAAGAAACCATCCTATGTGATAGAAAATATTGTGGAAAAAGGAAAAATTGCTCGTTACAAGCAATTTCTTCTTTTCCCACAATATTTTCTTGAGTATAACACCACAGGTACGTAAAATTTGAACGGGAAAGAGTCAATCAAAAAATCTATTAATAAATCCTTGTTTGTTAACACTGCAGACTCCACAGTTTTCATCATATTCTCTTCAAACTTTCATCCGCCGTCATAGCGCAGTTGGTAGCGCGTCGGACTTTCAATCTAGAGGTCCCGGGTTCGATTCCCGACGGCGGCACTCATCCTTTCCGACTATATGTCTCTCACCAATGGGTCGATAATCGTAGACCTATGTGGGATAGCAGCTGGAGGCTAGGAAAGGATGTAATGGTAGTACTGGTGTGAGAAATACCAGGATTCCATTGTTAGGTGCTCCAGCCGCCGTGATATAACTGAAAGATTGTTGAAAGCGGCGTTAAACCCCATTCAAACAAACAAATCTTCAAACTTTCACAGAATGATTGTAGTATCACAAGGACTGTTCCTTTTGTAATCAGATATGATCCATCAACAAACACTAGAAAAGGAACACAGGAATAGGGGACTTTGAAAATTTAATAAAAACTCCTCATTTATAATCTAGAGTCCACAGTTTTTATCAGATTCTCTTCAAACGTTCACAGAATGATTGCAACATCATAAGGATCGTTCCTTTAAAATTGGATATAATCTGTCAAAAAACATGGGAAAAAGGGCCTAATTAACCCTTTTCATGCTGTATAAATCACCTAATTGAATTGATGTAAAATCAAAGGAATGAAAGTACTGGTAGGACTTGTTTTTCAAAAATAAATATTTTTTCTTAAATCAATTTCATAAACAACTTTCACAGAAAAGGTACAAGCAGGAGGTGTAGACCAAGATCAGTCTGCACTTATGTGCAGACTGATCTTGGTCTTCATCTCCTGCCGAACCCGGAATATTCCGGGTTCAGCATGACAAGGGTTAACATTTATTTAAAAAAATCTTGGTTAACTCTCTAGAGTCTACAGTTTTGATTGGATTCTCTTCAAACTTTCACAGAATGATTGGACCATCATAAGGATTGTTCCTTTCAAAATTGGGTATGATCAATCAAGGACCACGGGAAAAGGGGGCCTTATGAAAATTTGATTAAATCAATCTTCGTAAACACAAAAGAGTCCACAGTTTTCAACAAATTCTCTTCAAACATTCACAGAATGATTATTAAATTAAATGGATTGTTCCGTTCGGAAGTGGGTGATCCATCAAGTTTCCTGGGAAAAGGGGCCCTATGAAAATTTGATAAAAAAAATCTTAGTTAACACATCATGGGCCTAGATTTCACCTGATTGACTTCAAACTTTCACAGCATGATTGTACCATCATAAAGATTGTTCCTTTTAATTGGGTATGATCCATCGAGAAACATAGGAAAAGGGGCCTTAGGAAAATTCAATTAAAAAAATCTTAATTAATTCTTTTAAGTCCACAGCTTTCATGGGGTTGTCTTTATACTTAAACAGAATAAATATACTTTTTTAAGTATAGTTCCCTTTGGAATTGGATTAGATCCATCAAGTAACATGGGAAAAGGGGCTATATGAGAATTCAATTAAAAAATCCCTGTTAACAAAATGAAGCTCACAGCTTTGATCAGATTTTGTTGAAACTTTCACAAAATGATAGTAAGGTCATAAGGATCATTCTTTTTATAACAGGATTTGAACTGTCAAGAAACACGGAAAAGGGGCCTTATTAAAATTTCATTTATAAATCTTTGTTACCAAGTCCAGAGCTTTCATTGGATTTTCTTCAAACATTCACAGAATAATTGTACAATAAAAATGATTTTTGATATTGACATTAGACCTTATCTGTCAAGTATCACAGAAAAAGGAGCATTATGAAATTTAATTTTAAAAATCTTGTACAACAATAAGGTCAACAGTTTTTATCAGATTCTGTTTAAACTTTCACAGAATGATTGCTCCATCATAAGGATTCTTTCTTTTCAAATTAGGCCTGATCTGTCTATTATCATGGGAAAAGGGGCCTTTTGAGAATTCTATCTATAATCCTTATTACCAAGTCCAGAGCTTTCATTGGATTTTCTTTAAACCTTCACAGAATCATTGTACGATAATTATGATTGTTGATGCTGACATGAGACCTAATCCTTCAAGTATCACAGGAAAAGGAGCCTTGAAAATTTTATCTTAAAATCTTTACACCAAGATAAAGTCTGCAGTTTTCATCGTATTCTGTTCAAACTTTCACAGAATGTTTGTAAAATCATTAGGATTGTTTCTTTCAAAATTGGGTCTGATATGTGTAGTATCATAGGAAAAGGGGCTGTATGAAAAATTATTACCAAATCCTCATTAATAAAGAATGTCCTTAGTCTTTATCAGAATCTCTTCAAACTTAAATAGAATGATTGTACTATCATTTGGATTGTTCCTTTGTAAATTTGGTCTGATCGGTTAAGTGACACAAGAAAAGGGACCTTATGAAAATTTTATTACAAAACATCATTATCACAATAAAGTCCTCAGTCTTTATCATTTTCTTCAAACTTTCATTAGGATTGTTCCTTTGCACATTGGGTCTGATTGTTAAGTTTCGCGGGAAAAGGGGCCTTATGAAAATTTTATTACAAAATTCTTGGCACTATTCAGTCCACTGTTTTCATTGATTCTCTTTAACTTTTAAAGAATGATTGTGCCTTCATTAGAATTGTTTCTTTTGAAATTTGGTTTGTTCTGTAAAGTATCATTGGGAAAAGGGGCCCTTTGAAGATTTCACTGTAAACTCATTAACACAATAAATTCCACAGATTAAAAAGATTGATTGTACCATCATTACAATTGTTGATTTTGACAGTGGATCTGATTATGGCAAGTGTCACATAAAAAGGGGCCTTCTGAAAAACCTTCTTAGATATTCTGGTTAACCCATTCCAACATAGCAAAATTTTAGACTGATCCAAATTGAAAGAAGCTGTAGATGACAATTTCATGTTGATGGAATTTTGAATTTGTTCGTCTTTTTAGATAGAAAACATTGTGGATAATGAAGAAATTGCTTGATACAAGCAATTTCTTCATTTTCCACAATGTTTTCCAATGCTTTTTTCTAGAGGGGCGTAAAAAGGAGGGATTAAGTTGGAATGGGTTAACACTATGATGTCCCTTGATTTCACCGGATTCACTTCAAAATTTCACAGAATGATTATACAATCATTTAAATGGTTCTTTTCAGAACTGGGTACAATCCATCAAGTATCATGTAAAAAGGGGCCACATGAATTTTTTTGTGTTAAATATTCTAATAAACATAATGAAGTCCCCATATTTCATCGGATTCACTTTTAAATTTCACAGAATGATAAAACCAACAGTAAAATATCACAGGAAAAGGGGCCTTATGAGAACTTGATTTTAATATCTTTGTTAATACAAAAAAGTCAACAGTTTTATCAGATTCTCTTCAAAGATGCATGGAATAATTGTTGTATTCGAAACACATGAAAAGGGGCCTTACAGATTATCATTCAATACATTCTTGTGTATGGGATGAAGATCACAATCATTATCAAATTGTCTTTTGAATTTCACAGGACAATTGTAGGGTTGTAAGGAAAGTTCCTTTTGGACTGAAATTGATCCATCAGAAAACACATGAAAAGGGGCCTTATTGATTTTCATTTAAAACTATCCTGTTTATGTGATAAAGTCCACAATCATTGTCAGATGCTGATGAAAAATTCACAGGATGATTGTAGGGTCATAAGGTAACTTTCTTTTGGAAATGGAGTGGATCCATCATGAAACACGGGGCCTTGAGGATTGTTGCTCAAAATAATAAAGGGGATAAAGTCCTGTTTTGTTTTCTTTCTTTATGCATCTTCTTTGAGTGATTAACTTCCTTAAATAAATATCAGATTTCTTTAATGGAAAACTTGATAACCAGTAAAGTGTCTCAGGCCCTCATGGGCCTCTTGTTTCTTTTTCCACCATGTTTTCTAGCCAACTGAATGATTGTTTTACAAATAAATCAACCCTAAATTGTAGTCAGCAAAACCTTTAAATTTGGACAGGTTTAATCCTTTGAAAAACATGAAAGGGTTAAAAAATAGGATAAAGTTGAAGAGAAAACTTGTTGTGAACTTCTATAATTTGAGGATTTTTTCGGAAATAATTGTTTAATCCACTACCAGATGACTTAATTTTAGACTGGCCCAAATTCAAGGAAGTGGCAGACGCCAATTTATAGTTAATGAATTTTAAAAACCTTAATTGTCTTTTGGGGTAGAAAAAAATGGGAAAGTGAAGAATTGCTTGTAACAAGCAATTTCTTCATTTCCAACTATGTTTCCTAAAGCTTTTTCCTTAGGGGCATAAAAAAGGGCCGTTGTAAAGGAATGAGTTAACCCTTTCCCACACAATGATCTTTTTTAACGCCTAGATAAAAAGCAATGAAAATATTGTGGTGAATGTAGAATTGCTCCACAATGTTTCTACCCTAAAGGAAAAGATTTCATAAATACCACCAGCTAAATTTTTGTCTGCAACCTTTTCAGTTTGGACCAGTTTAAAAATTTTTTATATGGTAATGGTTTAAATGAAATGATCTTTAAATAAAAGAGAAAAACTAATCTGAACTATACTTCAAATTTTGCGAAGAATAGAACTTTGAAAAACATAGTAGAAAATTAAGGAATTGCTTGTTACAAGCCATTTTTGATCCACAATGTTTTCTACCCCACAAACAAAGATTTTTAGAATTTCATAAGCTAATAATTGTGTATGCAACTTCTTTGAACTTTTTCCAGTCTAGGATTTTGTTGTCTTTCATGGGTTAAAACATAAAAGAGGGACACTCTATTAAAGAAGTAGGTCTGATTAGGAAAAATATGGTATATGAAATTTTCTTTCAGCTGTCAAGCCTACAAATGCATCAACAACCCCACCACCAATACCAGTTAATGAATGTTTGGGCCTTGAACAAGGAGCATGCTGTAATGTTACAAACTGTACTTATGTGACCTGTGAAAATGCAAGTGCTGCTGGACAAAATTTTACAGGTAAAAATTGGCATTAACAAAACAACTTATATAGTCTGACAGTGCTTTTGCATACTCAACTAACCACATGTATGCATTTAACTAATTCCCACACAAAGATGCCCATCAAGAAAAGCAATTAGGAAAACAACGTAACAAGCAATTTCTTCATTTATCACAATGTTTTCCAAAGCTTTTTCTTAGGAGGAAGTAAAAGGAAAAGTTTAACCCATTCCTACCTAATGACTCTTAGATTCCCCCAAGACTTTAAAATAAAGCTTAGGAAAACATTATAAAAAATGAACTAACTACTTGTTACATTCAATTTATTCATTATCCTTAATGTTTTCTACCCCAAAAGAAAAAAAAAATCCAAAATTTCATTTTAAAATTGTTAAAGTTTAAAATTGTCATAACACCTTTAAATTTAGACCAATATAAAATTTTGCCATCTGGTACTGGGGTAACACGATGTAGGACAGAATAGGAACTTTTATGTAAGATTTGATGTAAATTCATGCGCCATTTACTGCGTTAATAAGGTTATTGATAGGGATTTGATGTGACGTGTCTTGATGAAGAAATAAAACATGATTTTTAAATCAATGACAGGGCCCAACGCTTTATCCTTTTCAATGTGACATAATAAAAATCATTCCAACACCATCCTTCTTTTTATGTGCCTCAAGAAAAGGAGTTTAAGAAATGATGGTGGAATAGGAAGAAATTTCTTGTTTAAAGCAATTTCTTCATTATTCACAATGTTTTAGAATTTAATTTTCACACTCACAATTATCTTCTGTAGATTGTTTGAATTTGGACCAGTCTAGAATTTGTTGGCTTATAATGGATAATGGCTCAATTGCTTCAACTTTTCAATTTTACCCAAGATATTTTTGTTGATGTTACACGTTCTCTGATTTTAACATATAATTGCAATTTGAATTGTTGTATGCAAGTTCTTCAAATTGGACCAGTCTAGTAATTTGTGAATATGTTTTGATTTGTCGTCTGCAACTTCTTTTACCATCCAATAGAGATATACATCTACAATGTATTTTCACTTTGAATACTGTTTTCAGCTCATCTGAGTACGAAGTGCTCATGGTGAGATATTTTGATCGTCCTCTGTCCACTGTCCGGCATGTGCAGTGTGCACTGTGTATCAACAATTTCAAACATCTCCTCCCAAACCACTGGGCAGATTTCAATCAAATATGGCAGGAATGTTCCTAGGGTGGTGTCCTTAAAAAAATATCTAAAAGAATTTAAATCTGTTAAAAACTATGGTTGCCATGGTAGCATAAATGAAATTTAGATAAAATCCTAAAAATTATCTCCTCCTAACCCAGATGGCATAGAGTCTTGATTTTTTGCATGAAGCATCAGTACATTGCTATCTTTAGAATTGGTAAAATCATCACTCTTGGGCCTGAGCCCCAGTTTGGGTTGGGCTTATATAGAAATAAGGAAGGTTTTTTAAAACAACATCTTCTCTCAAACCCCTGGGAAGATTGCAATCAAAGAATTTTAATCAGTTGAAAACTCTGGTTACTATGACAACAAGAGTAAAATCGAATAAAAAAACAATAAAAAGAAAAACATTTCCTCCTGATCCAGAAGTCAAAGAATCTTGAATTTTACATGAAGCATCAGTACATTGACCTCTTTCAAAATTGATACAATTTCAGAGCCACAGGGCGATTAGGCTTAAAAACAAATAAAGAAGGCAACCCTTTCAAAACTATTTGGCCAACTTAAACCAAATTTGGCAGAAATTTACGTTAGTTTGCCCTCTTTTAATAATTACTAAAAGATTTGAAATCTGTTGAAAGCATTTGTTGGCATAGCAACATAAGTTGATTTTAGTTAAATTTTAAAGAAGGTCTTCTCCTGTCCCAGTTAGTATTAGGCCTTGAAGAAAAAAAGAGCCTTATCTCAGGCGAGTGCCAGGGCCACTGGCCCGCTTGTTTAAAACATAATTTTGACTATTATGAATCATACTTGAAAGGCATATTAATCTTTTGTTTGAATTTGTTTGAATGGGGTTTTACACCGCTTTCAACAATCTTTCAGTTATATCGCGGTGGCTGGAGTACCTAACAATTGAATCCTGGTATTTCTCACACCAGTACTACCATTACATCCTTTCCTAGCCTCCAGCTGCTATCCCACATAGGTCTATGATTATCGACCCATTGGTGAGAGACAATCAAACCCGGGACCTCTAGATTGATAGTCTGACGCGCTACCAACTAGGCTATGACGGAGGCATATTAATCTTTAACCAATTACTAGATAATACAATTTGAGATTGTTCGTCATAGAAAGACATTGCAGATATTGCAGATGTCAAATCATGCTAAAATTGGAAAATAACTGCCAAATAGGGTAGAAAACATCTTCCCATGATCATATTTCTTCAGGGTGTCAGAAAGTTCCTTGTGTGGTTATGGGTTTTAAATCCATTGGGAAAATGTATTTTTCTAAATTAACCTTTTCCCATACAAATGAACTTTTTTATGCTTCCAAGTAAAAGCTGTGGAAAATGAAAAAATTGTCTATTACACGTGTTATGTGGCAATTTTTCTATGCTATATAGAAATTATTTTTATGTGCCTGCTTTGAAAGTTTGGGGGCATTTGGTTTTACCACTGAGATTGTTTGTCTGAAACATGGCTAAAAATCCTAACATTTACAATTGCTTTAAGCTTATATAAAGACTCAATGCTCATATTTGTCAGAATGATAATACATCAATGCACATCTCTCAGATACAAAGCTGGAGGTCATGTGACAAAGTCAAGGTCACTCATCAACGTCACATTTTCAAAATTTGAAAAAAAGGCTGTTGCTGGGCATCATGTTTCACAAACACATGTTGTTTTAATCAAGATGCACTTAGAAATGACATGTACAACTTCTTTCAACATGAACCTGAGTCTGAAATTGTGTTGTCAGGCAATGGGTTAAATATGTTTTGATACATAAGAACTAAACCATCACATGACTATAAAAAGAGATATACTTTGTTTGATTTAACTGCAAATACCCGGGATTTTATGTCACTGTGATTTTATCATTGAGAAAACATTGTGGAAAAAGAAGAAATTGTTCCTTTCCCAACAATATTTTCTACCACATAGGATGGTTTCATTTCAAACTGCAGCCAATTTTCATTGTTATCTGCAACTTCTTTCAATTTGGACTATTCTCAGATTAAAAAATACGGGAAAGGGTTAAAAATTCTATTGAATTTATATGGGTTTTGTGTTGGTTTGCAGGGTGCCAAAGGAAAGATGACTTATCAACTGTTTGTTCAAGCTCTTCAGATCCTGAAAATTTATGTAAGTAAATTGAGGCTAAATTGAGATACTGGTCAAAGTTTCAGTCTATACAGTGTATGGACACTTAGAACAGTATTATGATTAATCCTCAAAATGTCAACTGACCGAAAATCTTAGTGACCTATTGCGTTCATGTTTCGTCGTTGTGTGTCATGGGTTAACTTTTTATATTTTGACTTCTTAAGAACCCTTGGATGGATTTCAACCAAACTTGGCAGGAAGCATCCTTATGGGAAGGCTACAGATTTGTATTAGGGGCCAAAAAGGGTACATCTTTAAAAATCTTTTTGTCATGAATCAATAGTCGGATTGCATTCACATTTGGTATTTAGAGTCTTTGGGGCTAGGACTATCAAGTTTGTAAAAGAAAAAAAAATCTCGCGAGAAATTGCAGTGCTGGGGGGGGCAAAGGTGGGGGGGGCATAAGTTTACATATTGACAACTTTGAAAATCTTTTCTACCAAACCACAAGTTCTATAGCTCTGATATTTGGTACGAGGTATCATTTAGTTGACCTCTATCAATTACATATAAAATAACCCCCGAGTCAAAGTTAGCTGTTCCTGGACGTCACATGTTTAACATAGGTCTACATAGTGAAAAATTCATAAGTCTTCTTTTCCCAAACTGGAGGGCCTAGAGCTTTGTTATTTGGTATGTAGCATCATCTGGTGGAACTCTGTCAAGATTGTACAAATTATGGCCCTAGGGTCATAATTAGCCCATTCCTGGACGTCACAAGTTTTACACAAAGAGCTTATATAGTGAAAATTTCAAAATCTTCTTCTCACAAACAGAAGGGCCTAGACCTTTCATATTTGGTAAACAGCATCATCTGATGGACCTCTATCAAGATTGTACAAATAATTGCCCAAGGATCAAAATCAACCCGTTCCCCCGGACATCACAAGTTTAACATAGGCTTATATAGTGAAAACTTTAAAAATCTACTTCTCTCAAACAAATAGGCCTAGAGCTTTGATATTTGGTATGTAGCATCATCCGGTGGAACTCTATTAATATTGAAATGTTGTAATATTAATATAGTAGGGTCATAATTATTCAATTCCTGGACAACACCAATTTTACATAGGGCTTATATTGTGAAAATTTTAAAACTCTTCTTCTCCCAAACAGGAGGGCCTAGAGCTTTGATATTTGGAATACAGCATCATCTGGTGGACCTCTATCAAGATTGTATATTTTGTATAAATTATTTTAACATAGACTTGTTTAGCGAAATTTTTTAAAAGATCTTCTTCTCCCAAACTAAAAGGCCTAGAGCTTTGATATTTGGTATGTAGCATAATCTGGTGGACTTTTATCTGTTTTTGTGTTCTTTGGAGTCAGGTGACCAATAAGGCCCTATGGGCCCCTTGTTCATTTTCTTTACTAGGATGACTGTCCTCAGCATACTTGAGCCAAGTTTCTAAATTATCAAATATAAGTTTGCAGACTTAAATTCAGTTGGAAGTATATTTCTGAAAATATAGCAGCTATCAAACTGAAACTTCATAGATGAATAGATTTCATTAAGTGAAGTGCACTGCACAAGAATTCTACCACTTGAGTTATTTTCCTTTATTGTTTTTCAGACTTTAACCCTTTTCTGATTTTCAAAATTTTTGACTAGTCCAATTTGAAAGAAGTTGCAGACAACAGTCAAAAGTGGGTGCGATATGGAAAATAAGCATCCTATAGGTTAGAAAATATTGTGGGAAAAGAATAAATTGCTTGTAACAAGCAATTTCTTCTTTTTCCACAATATTTTCTTAAGTGTAGAATCACAGGGATGTAAAACAAGGGATTGTTCGGAAAGGGTTAATTTTGTCTGGAGCATAAGGCTTGAAAGTATAAATGCTATCAACTTGAAACTAACATTGATTGGATTGATGAGAAATGCACTTCACAAGAACTTAAAATCTTGTTTGCTTACTT
Organism: Fragum fragum; assembly: GCA_946902895.1. Lineage (NCBI taxonomy): Eukaryota > Metazoa > Mollusca > Bivalvia > Cardiida > Cardiidae > Fragum > Fragum fragum. The sequence goes on along the minus strand of OX336368.1, from coordinate 34,850,571 downwards.
AGTTATAGCTCTTTTGAGCACAACATGCCCAAGGTTGGAAATTGTGATCACTCACCAAAGTGCAGTACACAATAATTCTAGCACTTGAGTTATTTTTCTTTGTTGTTTATCAGACTTTAATTTTGGAGCATTATGCCTGAAAGTATAAAAGCTATCAATTTGAAACTAATAATGATTGGATTGAGGACAAAAACACAGCATAAGAACTACAATCCTTGTTTTGTCATTCCCACACAACAAAACTTTAGCCTAGTCCAAATTGAAGAATCTGCAGAAGACAATTTTAAGTTGATGGAATTTTAATTTTTTTCTTCTTTTTGGATAGAAAACATTGTAGAAAATGAAGAAATTGCTTGAAACAATTTTTTTCTTGTTGGGCATAAAAAGGAGGGATTGTGTGGAAATTGGTTGAGGTGAGGTTACAATTGTTCACCATACCCTATCACCCTCTGTCTGTCTACAATTTCTTTAAAAATCCTCTCCTCCTAAACCAGTTAGCCAATTAGGCTGAAACTTTGTGGGGATGTTCCTAAAATTGTTGATATATATGGTTGCCTTGACAACAGAAAATTAACTGTTTGATATTGAAACAAGGATGGAGTTTTTTTTTAAATCTTCTCCTGTTAACAATAGAGCATAGAGTTTTGATATTTTTTATGTGGCATAACCAAGTGGCCCTCTACAAATGTTGTTAAAGTAATTCCCCTAGATTTTCGTCTTGGCTCTGCATAAGCAAAATAAAGGATCTTGTATTTATAAAAAAAATTCTGATTACAAATAGTAAGGCTTAGATGTTAAATATTGTGCATATTGTATCACCTGGTTACCAACTACAAATGCCCACTATTTTACATAAAGAAAATAAAGGAGGGAATCTTTTAAAATCTTCTCTTGACAAACTATCAGGGTCTAGAGGTTTGATATGTGGCATGTATTATCTGGTGGCCCTCTATGAAAGATATTTAATTTGTTTGTTTGAATGGGGTTTTACGCCGCTTTCAACAATCTTTCAGTTATATCGCGGCGGGAAAGATATTGTCCCTTGAGTCCCATTTGGGCTCTGCCTTGGGAGAGTTTGAAATCTATGTTGTTTTGGTAAATAGATGATTTGTAAGAGTACAAAAATGCTAGTGAAAAGTATTGTCTTCTCTTCCTGTAAAGCTTTAACCATGTCAGATACACATGCTTTTCAGGTAGCTTCACTTAAAAATGCATTCTTCAACTTAATCTAGTTTATGCAAGTCTTGAATTTTGTTGTCATTTAAAGGAATTACCTATTCCAAGACTATCCTGCTTTTTTATAACTTTATAGATAAAAGCAGTGGAAAAAATTGTTTGACAAGCAATGTCTTAATTTCTCTTATTATTTTTTAACCGAAAAGCAAAAATAGAAAATAATGAACTAAAATTGACATCTTTAATTTAATTCAATTTTGACCTGTCTTGAATTTTGTCGTAACTGGTTTAGCTGACTCCATTTTAGGCAACAACGGCTCAAGTACCACAGATGCACCACCAGCAAGTCCTACAACTCAGAATGCCACATCGCCCCAAACCAGCAATGCTCCTTCAAGTGCTACCCCTCCAGATCCGTGTGAAAGTTTCTCAAATCAAACGATATGTTGTGGTACTACGGCAGCATGTAGCTTCATTAGCTGTTCAGATCCACAGGGACAGCCCCACACAGGTATCTGAAACTGCATTACCTTGTTTATGTATTTGCTTATTCGAGCACACATGAAAGTTTTTCTGAACATGCCTCATGATGAAGTCTTGGGCAAAGTCAAAATTGGGTCACTAAGGGTTTAAAGCTAGGTCTCCAGCTAAATATTTTGAAAAACCTAGTGAGCACTCTAGAGGCAGTATTTCATACTTAGTCATCCTGAAAATTAGTTAAAATGTTTGTCTCTATGAAATCTGTGACAACTTTGAAATTTGGTCATTTAGTGTTTAAAAGAAATAGATCTTTGGTCAAATTCTAGGGAGAAACATTATTGGCACTCAACATGCATCTCCATGCCAAATTAGGGTGAAAATTAGTACAAATGATATGTCCATAAATTCGGACATGTTGAGAACAGTCCAGAATGGTCAAAAGAGGATCACTGGACCAATTCTTCGAAAAACCGTTCGCGCACTTTTGAAGCTACTTTTTATGCACAGATGACCGTTAAAAAACAGAATGTTTACACAAGTTTGAAATTAGGTTACTTTGGGTAGAAAACTAGGTCACTAGGTGAAATTGTAAAGCATTATTGACACTCTAGAGGCAGTACTTTTTACTCAATTAACCTAAACATTTGTTAGAATTTTTGTATAGATAAATTCTTGGACAGCTTCAAAATTGATTCAATGTGGATCTAAACTTAGGTCTTCATGTCATCTTAGAAAAGCCATGAGCAATCTATTAAATTTTTTTCTTATTATTGCGAAAATAAGAAATTTACTAATTTTGATAGAATCTTGAACAAGTCCAAAACTAGATCACTTTAACCCATTCCTGTTCAATCCCTGGTTTTTACGTACTTGTGATTTTATAATTGAGAAAACATTGTAATAAAAGAAGAAATGGCTTGTAACAAACAGTTTCTTCTTTTTCCACAATATTTTTACCCTACTGAATGGTTATTGTTCAAATTAAATCCACTTTAAATTTTGTCTGCAAAACCTTTGAATTTAGACAGGTCTAATATTTTGCAAAACAGAAAAAGGTTTAAGTTTTGTCACAAGCAGTTTCAACATATCCTTTGGGGGGGGGGTATAAAAAAGCGATGTTTCAGTAAGCGGTTATAAGCTCACCTGAGCAAGAAGTCCTCTGGGTGAGCTATTGTGATCCGTTATCATGCGTCCGTCTGTCTATCTATATGTCCCTTCGTTCACAATAACAAAAAATCTTCTCCTCCTAAACTTACCATGAAATTTCAACCAAACTACACAGAATTGATCCTTAGGTCATGCTCTTTCAAAATACTTCAAAGAATTAAAATCCATGAAGAACTTTGAAAAAAAACTTAAAAAATCTTCTACTCCCAAACCATTAGGCCTAGAGCTTTGATATTTGGATAGAAATCATCATCTATTGACCTTCATCCAAAATACTTCAAAAAATTACCATATCTTAAAAATCAGCCCTTTTCTGTGCTATCCCTGATTTTACATATAAATAAAGAAGGAAATCTTTAAGAATCTTCTGCTCCAAAGCCATCAGGTCTATTGTAATTTAAACATTGACTCAATTCAACGGATTACTTATAGAAGTAAAGTTTGTCGAATTCCAGGCTCACAGATACAACGTGTAAGTTACCTTGGTCCCAGGCTTTTTTAAATACCGCAGACTATTGTAACTTAAACATTGTCCAATATATTTAATCATATGGTTCTCTACCAAGTTTTTAAATATTTAATCTCTGGGTTCAAAAATGGCCCCGCCCCTGAGGTCCGAAGTTTGGGAAAATGCTTAATTAGAGCAATTTCAAAAGACTTCTCCTCTTAAACTATAAGGTCTAGAATATTCATATTTGGTATGGAGCATAACTAGATGGTTTTGTACTATATCACTAAAAGTTGTCTTCCTCGGACAAAAACGGCCCTGCACTAGGGGTCAAAAATTGGGAAAAACGCAAAATTTGAGTATGCTAGAAAAAAAAAAACTTCATTTTAAGGAGGAGGGCATTTATATTTTGAGTATGGCATAGCCTGGCTGTTATCTATCAGTTTTGATTAAATAATGCCTGTAGGTTAATAAACACCCCTTCCCTGGGTGTCCAAAGTTTGTAAAAATGCTCAATTAGACCATGTTCAATAGTCTTTTCCTCCCAATCTACAAAGTCTAAGGCATTCATACCATGTTAGCTAAAATCTTAGGCCTGGGATAAAACACGGCACTGCCCCAGAGGTCAAAAATTTTGGAAAACAACCAATTAGAGCACCTGAAATATAAGGTGAAGGGCATACATATTTGGTATGGACCATGACTAAATAACCTTGTACCATGTTACAGGAAAAAATGCTCTTAGGATAAAAAATGTCTCTGCTCCTGGGCTCAAAAATTGCGTAAATTGCATTGAAAGAATTCTTCTTAAATACAGGTTCTAGAGTATTTACATTAAAAACAAAGGATAACATTATTGTTATCTACCATGTTTATATCCTTTTGACAAACATGGCCCTTCCCAAGGCATCCAAAAATATGAAAAATGCTCAAAAAATGCTCAAATATCTTCCACTCCTCATGTATAAGTTGTAATGCATTCATATTTTGATTTATATTACATCCAGATTGTTCTCTACCAAGGTTGCTAAAATTACACCCATTGAAGTTGCAAACAGTAATTAGAGTTTGATTGAATCTAAATACAAAGAATTTCAGGTAGAAAACACTGTGAGAAATGGATAAATTGCTTGTCACTCCCTTTCTCACTATGTTTTTTTTTCAAACCTGACAAATTCTTGGATAGTTTGGTAATGGATTAAACTATAAAGCCAAAGGAATTCATTCTTATTGTAAAGCATTACTGGATTGTTTTGTACAAAGCCCAAAATCTTATATTTGTTTTATTTATTTTGCTCAATTTGTGTCTTTTTTATACTACAGAGTACTGTAATTTGCAGATGCCTCAGGTGAGCGATTTAGGACCATCATGGTCCCCTTGTTTAATGCATTGTATCCATAGTATGTCTGTATATAAACTTTTTGTCAATCTCACTTGTGGTGTGCGAGACATATTTATCGTTATAACAATTGGGTGTATGTGTGTCAGTCCATCCAAATTTGTCCAAATTTGTCCAGACCATAACTTCTTTATTTGTGAATGTATTGCAGAGTAATATGGCATGCTTGTTTTCCATCTTGAATAGATGTGCAACATTTGACCTAAAATTTCAGATGCCTGCAAGGTCAAGGCCACAACTCAAGGTCAAATGTTCAAATTCAGTTAGTCAAGTGTGTATCTCCAATATTTGTGCATGGATTTAAGAATAAAGTTGGACACTTGTTCTCTATCATTTGAAACAAATTTTCAGATGACTCGAAGGTCAAGGTCATTGTTAAAAGTCAAATTTATGGTGGATTTAACATGTTTTAGTTCTTTTAAAATCTCCTTCTCAGTAACTAATGGCTTGAACTCAACAAACTTACACAAGAATGGTCCTTAGGTGATCCTTTAATCAGATTCCTTCATTTTGATTTGATGAATAGGTGTGTCTAGCTGGACATAGATTTTTTGTTCACTATCACTTACAGCACCATACAGCAGAATGTCAGGTATCTGCATGTAGTGCTCTTTCTCAACCCATTACCAGACTACATACTGGTCCAAATTTAAAGGAGTTGTAAATTACATTTTTTAATAAATGAAATCTTAAATATTTTTATCTTTTGAGATAATATAAACAATGTGGAATATGAAGAAATTGCTTGTATCAAGCAATTTCTTCATTCTCTACAATTTTTTTCCAAAGCTTTTCTTGGGGGCATCAAAAAGCATTAAAGTTTGAGAATGGGTTTAAGTATTGATTGTTTTCTTTTAAATGCTGTATGCCTAAATTTTTCAAGCTTAAAAAAGTGCTAACCAATTACTAGTCAATTCCGCTTTCTGACACTCTGAAAAAATAGTTGTGGAAATCTGTGGGAAAAGGAATAATTACTAGAAATAAATCAATTCTTCTTTCTTGTGATATTTTCCACCTTATTTGGCACTTATTTTCAATTTGAGTGTACTTTGAAATATCTGCTAATACTTCTAATTTGGACCTGTCAATAATTTGTTGTCTGGTATTGCGTTAAACAGACCAGATAATTTAATTATAACTGCTTACAGGGTGCCATTTGAATACAACCAACCCAAAGGATTTTTGTAGAGATGACTTGAGTGATCTAAAAGATTTGTGTAAGTCTTTTACTCTTTATCCCATAACCATTCAATCCCACTCTTTGAGTGTCTGAAAAAATAATCCTGAAGACTTTGAGGCGGAAGAAGACATTTATTTATACAAGTAATTTATACGTTGACAAAAACTTAAATGTTGTCCGCTACTTCTTTTAAACTGGGCCAGGCCTAAATTTTGTTTGTAGATCAGATCACTAGAAAACTGTAGTCCACTACTATAATTGGCATATTACCACTGCTAAACCATTCCCACACTATGACGCTTTTTGAGCCCCTGAAGAAAAACAATCAGTTTCTTCATTTTCCACAATATTTTCACCAAAAAAGTTGAAATAATCTTCATAAACTATGAATTGTCATCTGTAACTCCTTTCAATTTGGACTAGTCTGAAATTTTGCCAGATGTTGCCCTTTTAGATTTATGTCATGCATTTTTATAGGATGCAGAAGGTGAACATATATTGTTATTATCTCTGTTTGTTTTATGTTCCTGACTAGAAATTATGCAAATTTAACAATGCTTGATGTCTCAATTGAACTGTCTTGTCAGAGGTAAGTGGGCATGACCAGTGATCTGTCATTAGATGGATTGCTTACTCAATCTTTTCACACCAATATATCATAGCTTATAGTAGGGGAAAACAGGGTAAATTAGGACAGTTTCTACCATCCACATTTGAGGGTTAATTCTATATCTGTAGGGTGAAAGTCAGACATGAACTGAGTGTAATTTATTTGGGTAACCAATATTCTTTGCTTGTTATCCAAAAAGTGTTAAGTAGATTTTGTCCAAAACGTTTTGAGAGGTCTGTTAAATGAGTAAGTACGGACAGAGTTGGAAAAATATGGACACACTTGTGGGAAAATTGGGACAGCTCTATAATCAAAGAGCAAGATTCTGCGACTCAAGAAAAAGTGCTAATTAAAGACTTAAAGACCCAGATTTAAATTATCATTGAACAAAATCTAAATGGGAAAGCTACAGAACTTAAGATTGAAAATGTAATGACTATTGAAACATTTTAATTTGGTGTATTAGATGTAAAATATTGGCAAATATTTGATACCCAAAGTAGATAAGTAGGCAGGTTCAGAGACAACTACATGTACATTGAACACATTATAATGCTGTAAATGGACATCAAATGGAGGTAAATCAGATAATAAGGAGACAAATTAGTGCTTATTGTAACTTGTTGTAACTTATACATATTTTGTATAGCTCAACTTTTTACTTCAGTTGACAAAAGATAAGGATAATTCAGACACTTAACCCATTTCCACACAATGACCCTTTTTGATGCCCCTCAAGAAAAGAAATTCTGAAAACATTTTAAAAAACAAAGATACTTGCAACAAGCAATTTGTTCATTCTCCTTAATGTTTTCTGCAAGAAAATTGAAAAAGAATTAAAATTTCATGTACGCTAAATTGTTGTCTAAAATTTTGCCATCTGGTAATTGATTGAGACAAGCCTTATTCAATTTCCTATAGCTGCTTAAAATAGACCGATTTGTTTGAATCGTATAGCTGAATGTTATGTATATCCCTGTATCACTTTCTGTCAACTGTACCGTATTTTGAGTCAACAACCAAGCCCATGTTTATCAGCCAAGTAAGGATGTCAGTAAACCTACAATCCCTCCTTTTCAGTCCATCAAGTAAAAAGCTTTGGAAACATTGTGGAAAATGAAGAAATTGCTTATATCAACAATTTGTTCATTATCCACAATGTTTTCTATCATAAAAGATGGAAAAAAATCTTAAATTGTTGTCTGCAGCTTCTTTTGATTTGGACCAATCGGAAATTTTGTTGTGTGGTAATGGGTTTAATTTTCATAGTAACTCTGTCAATATCTTTATAATAACTTCAGTGAATTTGATCAAGATTGTAAAAATTTATATTTTAAGAAGGCAAATGCTTTTCCTGCTGTTCAGTCAAAACTTTAATTTTAAAGGACAGTTCAGATTTATCTGCCTGTCCTAACGTATAGGCTTTCCTCCTTTGTGGTATCTTTCATAATGTGATCAATGGAAATAATCAAAATTAAATCATCTGGTGGTAACATAAGTCATAAATATAGCTTAAATGAGAGTACTTTTTCTGCTAGAGGCTGTCTAAATGATGGGACAAATTAAGCCCTTCCCACACAATAATGCTTTTTGACGCTCTCAGCCCGACTTGATAAAATTATAGACCAGTCCAAGAATGTGCAGACAACAATTTTAAGAGATGAAACCTTTCAAATCTTTGTCTTTTGGGGTAGAAAACATTGTGGAAAATAAATAAATTGCCTGTAAAAAGAAATATTGTCATTTTCCACAATGTTTTCCAAAGCTTTGATATTGAGGAATGCTTAAAACATCATTTTGTGGAAGTGGGTTATGTAAAAAGGCTTCAGAAAACATGGTTGAAAACAAACATTTGCTTCTTACGAGCAATTTCTTCATTATCAACAAAATTTTTCCTCAAAAGAAAACTGATTTTAAAATTTCATCAATTAAATATTGATGTCTGCAACTCTTTTCAATATAGACCAGTCTAAAACTTTGTTATCTGGTAATGGGTTAATCTGAAATTAAGACATGTAGTCAGTTCTAGTGTTTATTTTAAAACTGTTGGTTAAATATAACTAATTATGAGATTTACCTTTTCCTGTTCAACCCCTGGCTTTAACATTCCTGTGGTTTTATACTTAAAAAAAATGTTGTGGAAAAAAAGAAATAGCTTGAAACAAACAATTTCTTTTATTTCCTTAATACTTCCTGATTATTTTTCGGAAAAAAACTTACTTTCCTCTGTTGTCTGCAAGACCTTTGAATTTGGACAAGTCTAAAAAATTTGAAAAACAGTAAAGGGTTAAACAAAAATGTGAAAAATAAATTTCAGGCAAGCAAACCCCAACTACTCAACCACCAACAGAGGGTCCCACCACTGCATCAGGAGGGGGCACTACAGGGACTGGTAACTCTTCCTCCACCACAACTCCAAACCCAGGCGACCAAAATGCTCAGACTGGTGACAAGGGATCTGGCCAAAAATTTGACGGAGCTTCGTTTGTCGGTGGAATGGTCCTAATGGCTGGACTGGTTGGAATTGTTTTCTTTGGATGTAAATTTTACAAGGCTAGAACAGAGAGGAATTATCATACTTTATAAATCATGATTTATCTCTTAAGCCAGAAGAAGGTCTAATTTTACTATACTTAGATCTATATTCAACAGAATAAGAAAAACTGCTTATTTCATGAGTGAAATACATAATTTCTTCATGTTCACAATAATATCTGCCTACTAAGATTCTCATAAATGTTTTAACTATTACAACACAATCATGCATTTATCCCCTGAAAGAATGTTGAAAAAGGGGATATTGCCTGTTTGAAGCAATTTCTCATTTTGTCATGTTTTCTACTAATATGAAATTTATTTTTCATTTTTAGAGCCGAAATGTTATCTGCAATTCTCTGATTCAGAATTTTAAAAAAAGTATGAAGATATTTCTGGCTTTTATAATGTTGCCTGACCGAAATTTAAAAATGGTCTAATCAAGTTGCAGAAATAAGGTTTTAGGAGTATGCATAAGCAATATTTGTAAGTCCTTATTTGAAACTACAAAATACAAATTAGATCTTGTATAAAACCCCTGCTTGACGGAGCAGTGCAATACTATTCAAATTAGCTTTAAATTGAATAGCCGCTAAGAAATATTTTAATTCACTTTTGCTTTGATGAACTCAGATTATTCCCTTTTATTGTAGGAGATAAAGATAAAGATCAGCCTACACATATCTGAACTTCGTCTAAGTCACCTGTTTGTCCCTTTAAAACCAGAGCTGTTAATAAGCTTGATTTTCAAAATGAATATCCACCCATAGTTTAGTTTGGAGTGCTTTCAGCCCTTTGATTGTATTTAGCAGAAGTGTGAAAAACTGTGGTCAGTCAGAGAATTTAGATCAATAGAACACATAATAGAAAGGTAAAATAACATTTTAACCTATTCCCACTTAATCCTGTTTTTTTACGAGCCTCAAGAAAAAGGAATCTGGAAAACATAGTTAAAAATGAAGAAATTGCCGGTTACTAGCAATTTCTTCATTTCCCACAATTTATTCTACCAGAAAAACACAGATTTTAAAAATTTCAACAAATGGAAAAAGTTGTCTTCACTTTCTTTGAATTTGGACCACTCAAAAAATCTGTGGAGTGGGAATGGGTTAAGATCCAGTAACTTTGTCAAGAGTAATAAGATTTGACACTTTTGTCTGCCTGGACAGTTAGACCAGAGTAAATAATGTTTGTACTAACTTGAAAGTCCCTTGTGTGTTCAGTCAAATTTACATATAAATACCTGAATTTTATGCCTTTTTCTTCTTAATTCATTCCCATATGATCAATTAAAAATTGTCTGCATCTCCTTTGAATCTAGACCAGTCTTTAACAAATAACACATGCCATTGCGGGCGATATGCAAGTTTATGGACTGGTCTGTTGGGCCAAAGATGTTATATGGACCGAAGAGAAGCTGAGGTCCATATAACATCTGCGGTCCGACAGACCAGTCTATAAACTTGCATATCGCCCGCAATGCCATGTGTTATTTGTTATATTATACCGAATCCAAAATATCCAACATGAAAAAACTAAGAAACAGACAAAATATTTTTCATTGGTTTTAAGCAAATCGAAAAAACGTTTTCATGAATATATTAGGTCTTTCTGGATAGAAAACATTGTGAAAAATGAAGAAACTGTTTGTAACAAGCACTTTCTTCATATTCCACAACGTTTTCCAATTATCTTTTAGAGAGTTATTGTGTTGTAATGGGTAAAGAGCATTTTTCAAGAAAAATGACCAAAACTTATAAACAATTATAACAACAGTGTTATTTGCTCTTTTGGTGTTTTTCGAGTCCTTGTCCTTTATCAGCTTCTCCAAGTCTCCCTTGTCAAGAAAAGCGAATCTTTTTTGAGGTTTTGACAGCTACATGTTTGTTTGTTGCTGACTAAGACGAATGACGTCATAAGCGTGCGAATTACCTCATCGTAAAAAATACACAACGAGCGCCAGTCAATATAATGATTTATTGGCCCGGAGCCCCGGGCGATATACTGATTTATGGACCGCCGTTACAATGAAAATAGAAGGAATCGGTGTAGATGAGGTATAATATAAAATTTTGTCATCTAGAAATGGGAAGATATCAATATGTTCAAGACAAAGCTTACACTTCATTTAACCATAAGAGGGAAATTTTATGAATTTAAAAGGAAGATATTTGTTATAGGTTTCAAGTACATGTACTATTTTAAGTTCTGAAAGAATGATGTTAACCACATAAGCCCTTTGTTGTTAGCATGTTTCGGTATACCAGATGACAAAATTTTGGATTGTCAATGAAGCAGACCACAATTCAAAGTTCAAAAAATTAGTGTCAAATGTGGTAGAAAACATTGTGGCAAAAGGAAAATTTTAATTGATTTGGAAAAAATCTTGATGATTGAAAAGGGTTGTTCTAGAATTAGCTTACACTTTTTGCAAACCAAATTCTCAAAGTTTCATGTTTTCAAACTTCTTAAAAATGGTCAACTATAATTGTATGTTTACACTGTAAACATACAAATAAAAATTAAACTTTACAGCATTGCTTAATTTCTAAATGTATATAATTATCTATGACAGTGCTTTACTAGTTATTGTTATTGTTTCATGTATGCTGTTTTTGTTTGGATAGTAGAATTTGTGGTGCTGATCCTGAAAACTCCTATTTTGCTAGAGGTAAAGACAAAGGTCAGCTTGCATATATGTGCAGTCTGATCTTAGTCATCACCTGTTTATCCGATTCAAGTCACTTTTGTTTGTATTATGAATTTTCAAAAGAAGCAAAGTCCAATATATAGTGTTTCTGTTCTCTAAATCCTTTGATTTTAATGCAATTCTGTAAAAGATTTTATACAGCATGACAAGGGTTTATATGCGAGTGCTCTTGAAAAAGTTTATGTAGCTTTTGTTCCTACCTCTTTTGGTATTAGATGTAAAAGCTACCATAATGAACAAATGATTCAGTTTTGACAATGGAAAATAAGAATAATGATAATGCCAATGTCTTGATGTGAAGGTATTGTAAATAGTTTTTGATAATGAATGAACTTCTTGATCTTTTAGCATAGTCAAGTATGTTTTATGATAGTTTATATATAAATAGGTTTTGTGTAAAGAAAATAATTTCTTGCCCAGCTAGATAAAGAAGCCTGAGCATCATTTAGTTTCTGTTGAACTTGGGTGTTATGGAATAGATTTTCAACTTATATGAGACAAATTCAAAGCATCTGAAGGAATTTTTTGGACTATTTTTTAACAGTGCAATCTGCAATATTTAATTTTCTTATAACTACAAACTTTTGCATTAAAGAACAATCTGTAATAAATTCCTTCCCAAAAAGTATAACTCTTGTCGAAATAGGAATAGGAACCCGTCTGAAAGGAAGTTCCAATTTGATATTAAACAGTGGCAGAAATCAATCAGATGTAGTATTTCAGGAATAACCAAATAGTTAGACCCAGAAAATCTACAAATGGTGAAAAGCTTTGACTATGGTCAGTCTTTGCTGCTGTAACAATAATATTATGGATACTTTTCACACTATCCAGAAGGTCCATTATTGCCTGACAGGACCAGTTCTTGTTTGTTGTTATGTTGGCTGAAACTTCTTTTGATTTTGACCAGTCTAAAGTATTAGCATCTAGGAATGGGTTCTATAAATGTTTGTTGTATATTTTTAGGTGAAATAAGGAAATTGCATACCATACTTTAAATGGTAGTATATTTTTCTGATCAGAGCTTTATTTTTGTCCATGTATACATTCCTCATATCTTTATGTATAGATCTGACTTAAAGTCTTTCATTCATAACTGTCAAACATAGTGTAGCATATTAGAGTAATTAGTGTATAACATTGAAATCCATGTAATCCATTTAAGCTTACAATAATCCTTTGCAATACCCTACAATCTGTAATATCAGCCATGTTGTCCAACTGAGTTTATATGCACTTCAAGTATCATTTTACAGTTGATGATATTTTTAGCTCACCTGAGCCAAAGTGCTCTGGGTGAGCTTTTGTGATCGGTCATCCTCCGTCTTCCATCCGTCCTTCCAACCGTCTGTTCAAAATTACAAAAAATCCTCTCCTCCTAAACTAACCATGGACTTTCAACAAAACTTCAAAGAAATGATCCTTAGGTCATGCTCATTCAAAATACTTCAAAGAAGCAACGGAGTGCAAAAAAAAATCTTCTCCTCCCAAACCATAAGGCCTAGAGCTTTGATAATTGGTACAAATCAACATCTATTGACCCTTTACCAAAATACATCAAATTAGCACTTTTCTGGGCGATCCCTGATTTTACATAGAAATAAAGAAGGAAAACTTTAAAAAACTTCTTCTCCCAAAACATGAGGCCTAGAGCTTTGATATTTGGTCCAAATTATCATCTATTGACCCTCTACCAAAATAGATAAAAAAGAATTACCGTACTCTGAAAATTAACCCTTTCTGGGCGATCCATGATTTTACATAGAAATAAAGAACGACATTTTAAAAATCTTCATCTCCCAAACCATAAGGCCTAGAGCTTTAGTATTTGGTATACATCATCATCTATTGACCTTCTACCAAAATACATCAAAGAATTACCATATTAAGAAAATTGGCCCTTTTCTGGGAGATCCCTGATTTTACATAGAAATAAAGAAGGAAAACTTTAAAAAACTTCTTCCCCAAAAAAATTAGGCTTAGAGCTTTGATATTTGATCCAAATTATCATCTATTGACCCTCTACCAATATATATAATTACTGTATTCTAAAAATTAGCCCTTTTCTGTGCCTTCCCTGATTTATATAGAAATAAAGAAGGACATTTTAAAAATCTTCATCTCCCAAACCATTAGGCCTAGAGCTTTAATATTTGGTATACATCATCATCTAATACCAAATTACTATTAAGATTTACTATATTCTGAAAATTTGCCCTTTTCTGTGCAATCCCTGATATTACCTAGAAATAAAGAAGGAAAACTTTTAAAATCTTCTCCCAAACCCTCAGGCCTAGATTTTCGATATTTGGTACAAATTATCATCTATTGACCCTCTACCAAATACTTCAAAGAATAACTGTATTCTTATAATTTGGTGTGTAATAATACCTATTGACCCTGTACTAAAAACTTCATAGAATTACTGTATTCTGAAAATAAGTCCTTTTCTGTGCATTCTCAGATGAATAGATGTAGGGCTTTGATATTTTGAATATTAAATCATAAAGCCTTGAACAATCATACTCAGGGGAGCGATATAGGACCATCATGGTCCTCTTGTTTGAAAATTAATCTTTTACTGCAATTTCTTCATTTTCGACAATATTTTCCACCCAGAAAATTGAAAAACTTTATGAACTTTGGATTGTTGTCTATAACTTCTTTTGATTCCGACCATTCTTAAATGTTCTTGTATGGTAATAGGTGAAGCTGTAGTTGGTTTGTGGTACTTTTGTACATATACTACAAGTCTTGGTAGTCCATACCAATGATACTCAACTATAAGATTTTTTTAACAACCCCTCCAGACAAAAAAATTGCAAAACATTGTAGAGAATGAAAAAGTTGCTTGTAACAAGCTATGTTCTTGTCCACAGTGTTTTTTATCCCAAAAGACAATAACTTTTGCAAAAATTCAGAAAGTTAAAATTGTTGTCCACAACTTGTTTTAATTTGTACTGTACCTCTTACGATCCTTATGTAACCCGTTACCACATAATTCTACTTTTGAACTCCCCATAGGAAAAAGCTTTGGAAAACATGGTGGAAAATGATGAAGTTGCTTGTTTCTACCCCATATCACTAAGATACTCGCATGCTTTTGAATCTCATACAAATGGGCTTGCTTTAAATAAGGAATCAGCTTGATTAGATTTTATTTGTAAATGACCATGGCTAGCCATACCACTGACCTCCCACAGAAAGTTGGACAAAGATAGTAAACAATGTTATTTTGCAAAAATTAGGGCCAGTAACATTTAACAAAAAAGGGTAAATTGGTTGGTTAAATAAGCTGTAGTTATAATCTTCAAGTCACCAAACCAACATAAATGTTTCATACAAATTTTTACATTATGTGCCAATCAATGTCAGAGTTCAAAAGTTCATATGCTGTCTAAATTTATGATTTGATTGGTTAATTGATTTTAGGTCACCTGACTGAAGGTCATGGTGACCTATTGCGATCGTGTTTTGTCCACCGTTGTGTGTTGTGCGTTGTGCGTCGTGCATTAACATTTTACATTTTCAACTTCTTCTTAAGAACCCTTGGATGGATTTCAACCAAACTTGGAAGAAAGCATCTTTTATGGGAAGGCACTTCAGATTTGTACATGTCATGGAGTTATCTCCCCTTGAGGCTCCATAAGGGGCCAAAAAGGGTACATCTTAAAAATCTTCTTGTCATGAACCAGGTGTCAGATTAGATTCACATTTGGTATTTATTAGAGTCTAGGGCAAGGACTATCATGTTTGTACAAGAAAAAAAAATCTGTCAAGAAATGGCCGTGCAGGGGGGGGGGGGGGGGGGCAAAGGGGGGGAGGGGTGTACATAGTGACAATCTTTCCTTTAAACTTTTTCTACAAACCAAAAGACCTACAGTTCTGATACTTGGTATGTGGCATCATCTAGTGGACCTCTATCAATATTGTATAAATTATACCCCCTGGGTCAAAATTAACCAGTTCCTGGACGTCACAAGTTTAACATAGGCTTATATATTGAGAATTTTTAAAAAAAACTTCTTCTCCTAAACTAGAGGACCTAGAGCTTTTATATTTGGTATGCAGCATAATCTGGTGAAATTCTATCAAGATTGTATAAATCATGGCCCAAGAGACAGAATTAGTCCATTCCTGGATGTCACAAAGTTAACATAGGCTTATATAGTGAAATTTGTAAAAATCTTCTTCTCCCAAACAGGAGGGCCTAGATCTTCGATATTTGGTATCCAGCATCGTCTTGTGGACCTCTATCAAGATTGTACAAATTATTGCCTCAGGATTGAAATTAGCCCATTAGTGAAATTTGTAAAAATCTTCTTCTCTCAAACAGATTGGCCTAGAGCTTTGAAATTTGGTTACATAGCATCATCTGGTAGATCTCTTTCAATATGGTACGAATTATGGCCCTAGAGTCATAATTTGCCCATTCCCAGACACCAAGAATTTTACATATGGCTTATTTAATTAAAATTTAAAACCCTTCTTCTCCCAAACTAAAAGGCTTAGAGCTTTGATATTTAGTATGTAGCATAATCTGGTGAACGTTTTTTGTTTTTGGACTCGGGTGACCGATAAGTCCCTATTGGCCTCTTGTTTAGATTGACAATCTTTCAACTGCTTTAAGTGCTGCTGTTTTGGGAAAAAATTGAGGTATTGTCCTCACCCTAGCAACTTGGAATTGTTCATTGCCAGCATCAGCAACCAAAGAAGATATCGGCAATTTGATGGCTTGTTTAGCCTGCCACATTCTTTTATCTTGCTAAAAGACAAGTACCCCAGCAAACAGAGAGTTCAATGTTCATTTGAATTAACAGAGGTCCTTCACCTCATGACCTTTGCCAAAAATATGGGACAAGGAATTCTTATTCACAAACTTATTTGTATTCTTTGACTTAGTAAAGAGAGCTGTGATTGGCCCAAACATGTCTTGTCAAATCAGACATATGTCTCGTCAAATCATAGCCTTTGTTATGAATTCTTTTATAAAAACTTGTAAAATAGAATATTTGGCGAATAGAGACCCTACACTCACAAAAAAAGTACTCAAGCAATTCCCATCCAAAAACATTTTTGATTGGTCCAAATTAAAAGAAGTTGGCAAACAACAATTTTAAGTTTTTGTTGATAATGAAAAAATGCATGGTTTAAGCAATTTCTTTATTTTCAACAATGTTTTTCAAAGGTTTTCTCTTGAGAGGCACAAAAAGGTGGAATTGTCTGGTAATGGGTTAAATGGAAGTGTAACTTCCCAGACAGATAACATACATCCCCCTTTTTGGCAGATTTTCTTAACCCATTACCACTCAAGGTAATTTTAGACTGGTCCAAATTAAAAGGAACTGCAGACAACAATTTTAATTTTATGAAATTTGATTTTTTTTTTCAACTTTCTGGCTAGAAAACATTGAAAAATGAAGAAAGTACTTCTTACAAGCAATTTCTTCATTTTCCACAATGTTTTCTCAATTATTTTCTGTTGGGTGTCAAAAAGAATTATTGGGTGGGAATGGGTTAATAGTTATTCTTCTGTCATTTATTGATATGTCTTTCCAAAGCCCTTTTCTTGAGAGATTTTAAAATGCGGAATTTTGTGTGAATAGGTTAACAGAATTCTAGGATGGGCCATTTTGAGTAATCAATCACTGATATGATATTATTTATTGATAAAGATTTTTGGAGATAAATGTCTGAGTCCACACAACCCTACTTTTTGTTAACCTAAAAGAAAAATAGCTATGGACGAAATAATGATAAAGAGAGATATTGGTAGTTAGAAACACTTTTTTTCTGCTGAACATCTTTGACCATAAAATTACTTTATAAAGAAAACGTGAGAAAATATTTTTTTTCCCTTGTTTGGTGTGCAAAATGTAAGTACAGCTTTTTAGCTCACCTGAGCACAAAGTGCGAGGTGAGCTATTGTGGTCGGTCGTTGTCCGTCCGTCTGTCCGTCCGTCCACAATTTCTTTAAAAATCTTCTCCTCCTAAACTATTAGGCCAATCAAGCTGAAACTTTGCAGGGATGTACCTTGGGGGAAGTTCTTCAAAAGATGTTCAAAGAATTTAATTCCGTCAAAAACTCTGGTTGCCGCAGCATTTGAAATTGAGAATCTTTGGTTATTCTTTAAATATCTTTAAAAATCTTCTCCTCCTAAACTAGTAGGCCAATCAAGCTGAAACTTTGCAGGGATGTACCTTGGGGGAAGTTCTTCAAAAAATGTTCAAAGAATTTAATTCCGTCAAAAACTCTGGTTGCCGCGGCATTTGAAAATGAGAATCTTTGGTAATTCTTTAAAAATCTTTTAAAATCTTCTCCTCCTTAACCAGTAGGCCAATCAAGCTGAAACTTTGCAGGGATGTTCTTGGGTTGAAGCTCTTCAAAAGTTGTTAAAAGAATTTAATTCTGTGAAAAAATCTTGTAACCACGGCATATGAAAATGGGAAATTTTAGTTAATCTTTGTTGTTATTTTTTTCATAGACTACAGGGCCAAAGGCTTTTATATTTTGTTTAGAGCTTAATCATATGGTTTTCTACCAAGTTTTTAAACATTTAATCTCTGAGGTACGAAGTTTGGAAAAATGCTTAATAAGAGCAATTTCAAAAAGATTCTCCTCTTAAACTATAAGGTCTAGGATATTCATATTTGGTATGTAGCATAACTAGATAATTTTGTACTATATCACTAAAAGTTGTCCTCCATGGGTCAAAAACGGCCCTGCACTAGGGGTCCAAAAATTGGGAAAACACAAAATCTGAGTATGTCAAAAAAAATCTTCATTTTAAGGCGGAGGGCATTTTTATTTTGAGTGAAGCATAGCCTGGATGTTATCTATCAATTTTAATTGAATTATGCCTCTAGATTAAAAAACACCCCTTCCCTGGGTGTCCAAAGTAAAAATGCTCAATTAGACCATGTTCAACAGTCTTCTCCCAATCTACAAAGTCTAAGGTATTCATATTTGATATTTAGCATAACCAGATGGTTCTCTTCTATGTTAGCTAAAATCTTAGCCCTGGGATAAAACATGGCACTGCCTCGGAGATCCAAAATTTTTGAAAACACCCAATTAGAGCAACTTCAAAAGTCTTCTCCTTCTGAAATATAAGGCGAAGGGCATTCATATTTGGTATGCAGCATGACTGAATAATTTGTACTATGTTACAGGAAAATATACTCTTAGGATGAGAAATGTCTCTGCTCCTGGGATTGAAAATTGCGTAAATTGCATTGAAAGAATTCTTCTTAAATAGAAATGGAGAACTGCTTGTCACTCCTTTTCTCACAATGCTTTTTTAAACCTTTTTAGGTCACCTGACCGAATGGTCATGGTGACCTATTGCAATCACCGTTTGTCCGTCGGTGTGCGTCGTGCGTCGTCCGTCGTGCGTCGTCCGTTAACTTTTAAACATTTTCATTTTCAACAAACTTGG
This sequence comes from Fragum fragum, assembly GCA_946902895.1. Classification (NCBI taxonomy): domain Eukaryota; kingdom Metazoa; phylum Mollusca; class Bivalvia; order Cardiida; family Cardiidae; genus Fragum; species Fragum fragum. The sequence continues at coordinate 34,831,426 of OX336368.1, read as the reverse complement.
TGAAAAGCATCATTTGGTAATGGCTATTTGGATTTGTGAAAATAAAAAGGCTGGGGGGTCAGGGGGCCCTAAAATGGGGACCAAAAGGAGGTAATTTTTGGTAACTTTTAAATATTTCATCTTCTTCTCAAGAACTACTGGGCGGATTTCAACCAAACTTGGTAGAAAGCATCATTGGGGGATGCCAATTCAAGTTTGTGAAAATAGGGGTCATGGGGGTCATAGGGGCACAAATAGGGGCCAAAAAGGGGTAATTTTTGGTACTTCTTTAAAAATCTTCTTCTAATAAACCGTTAATGCCAGAGCTTAAATATTTTGTGTGCATGACAACTAGGACAGGTATATTATGAATTGTGAAATTCATGCCCCTGGGGTCATGTATGGGGCCACACCCAGAGGTCAAAGTTCATCATGTTAAAAAATTCACATTTTCATCTTCTTCTGATGAAGTACAAAGCCAATTTCAAACAAACTTGGTGAAAAGCATCATTTGGTAATGGCTATTTGGATTTGTGAAAATAAAAAGGCTGGGGGGTCAGGGGGCCCTAAAATGGGGACCAAAAGGGGGTAACTTTTGGTAACTTTAAAATATTTCATCTTCTTCTCAAGAACTACTGGGCGGATTTCAACCAAACTTGGTAGAAAGCATCATTGGGGGATGCCAATTCAAGTTTGTGAAAATAGGGGTTCTGGGGGTCAAAGGGGCCCAAATAGGGGGCAAAAAGGGGTAATTTTTGGTACTTCTTTAAAAATCTTCTTCTAATAAACCGTTAATGCCAGAGCTTAAATATTTTGTGTGCATGACAACTAGGACAGGTATATTATAAATTGTGAAATTCATGCCCCTGGGGTCATGTATGGGGCCACACCCAGAGGTCAAAGTTCATCATGTTAAAAAATTCACATTTTCACCTGCTTCTGATGAAGTACTAAGCCAATTTCAAACTAACTTGGTGAAAAGCATCATTGGGTACTGATTATACAGATTTGTGAAAATTAAAAGGCTGGAGGTCAGGGGTGCCTAAAATGGGGACCAAAAGGGGGTCATTTCTGGTAACTTTTAAACATTTTCATCTTCTTCTCAAGAACTACTGAGGGGATTTCAACCAAACCTTTTTGTAATTCTTTCAAACAAAATCACTTGTCTTGGTGCTCTTTTACTCAGGTGACCGTTAAGGCCCACTGGGCCTCTTGTTTCCTGAGAGTGACAAATTCAAGGATAGTTTGGTAATCGATTAAACTATAAAGACAAAGGCATTCATTTTTATTGTAAAGCATTACTGGATTGTTTTGTACAAAGCCTAAAAGCCCAAAATATTATATTTGTTTTATTTATTTTGCTCAAGTTGTGTCTTTTTTATATAAAAAAGTACTGTTATTTGCCAATGCCTCAGGTGAGCAATTTAGGACCATCATGGTCCTCTTATTTCAAGTTGTACCTAAAAGAATGATTTGTTTTTATAATTTCCAAAAAGTTTTCTGCACAATAAGATGGACTGGTATCATATTCCGATTAAGGCTTCTTTAGTAGCATTCTTTAGACAACAATTTTTTCATTCTCTCAACTTGAAATTGTCCTCTGCAACTACTTAACTCTGGACAATTTCAAGTTGAGGGAATGAAAAAGGTGTGTCTTTAGGGTCAGAAAACAGTGTGGATAATGAAGAAATTGCTTGTAACAACTAATTTCTTCGTTTTTCTACAATGTTTTCCCAAGCTCTATTCTTCTGGCGCGTGAAAAAGAGGAATTTTGTGGGAATGAGTTAGAGATGTTTGTTGATTGTCTGAAGAAACTTTAATCTGAGCTATCTAGGGGGTGTATAATGAAGGTTCTCATCTGACTGTGAGGGCAGGCTGATAATAGTCTTTACTTGTTGCAGTTGTATAATTGCTGGTAATGTCACTTAAAGGCTAGTTTTTGTTATCTGAAATTTGGGTTTTGGCTAGAGAGCTATTGTCATGGATTTGTGTCCGTCGTGCGTGCGTGTGACCGTCTGTCCTTTAGTCTGTCCATCTGTAAACTTTTCCTTCGAAATTCTTCTCCCCAGAAAGATTTCACTGAAATGATCCTTGGGTGACCCTCTATAAGATTCCTTCAAAGAATTTTAATCAATGGATGGATTTCAGCCAAATTTCACAGAAATGATCCTATGGTGAACCTCTACCAGATTCCTTCAAGTTATTTTGATCGTATGAAAAATGTGGCTTTAATGGGCAGGGCTAATTTGGATAAATGGTGAAAGCTTTGAAAGTCTTCTTCGTGGACCAATGGATTTCAACAAAATTTCACAGAAATGATCCCTGGGCAAACATTAATCAAATTGCTACAAATTAGATTGATCGGATGAAAAATATGGCTTTAGATGAAAGCTTTGAAGTCCTTCTTCTCAGAAACCAGTAAATGGATTTCAACCAAATTTGACCAGATCGATCCTTTGGTGACCTTTTATCAGATTATAAAAATAATTTTGATAAAAAATATTGCTTTAATGGGCAGGGCTAACTTCCATGTATGGTATTTACTGAAAACTGAAATTTCTCAGAAACCTGTTGATGGATTTCAGCCAAATTTCACAGTTAGATTTTCAGATGACTGTTTGTCAGATTCCTTCATATAATTTTGATTGATTAGAATGCCTATTACGGTTGTGGGTTATGTCCATGGTATAAAGTGAAAATTTTACATAATGAATTTTACATAACTTGACTTTTGTAAAACCAATGAAAATTTGCTGTATCAGTACATGTATGCCTGTGGAGCTATACAGGCGCTTAAGCGCCTCTAGTTATATATCTGGTCAAAGCTAAGTCTCCAAAGCTTCTGTATAATTGTCCACTTAAATAAGAGCCTACACAAGTATGTATATATCCTAGATGTTCATAAATGTATGGAAATATATTTTGTTGATCAAAATATGCGCAACTGTTTTTTGTGTGTCCTCAAGACCTCCATAAAATTTGTGAGAGACCAGACCAATTAATCGTCGTCTGGTGTGCAAAATCTGATAACTACAGCTTAGATAAAGCTGTAGTTACGATATTTCTCGCTCAATGACGTTATCCTTTCGCAAGTTTTGTCGCTGTTGACCATCTGTCCTTTTTCTTAAAGGATTTGAGTTGCCTTAGGACATACCAAATTTACCCTGGCCCCTCGCAGGTATCAAATCTTTTATCCGTTGGATGCCAAACAATTTTCCCACTCGACACCTTAAGCATTGGCTTTATATCATTACCAGTCGATTAAAAACAATACCACGAAATTCCGCAATTTGACGAGCTACCAATATACCTGAAAATAATTTTGAGTATAGAGAAATTGCTTATAATAAGCAATATCTCTGTTCCATATCATGTTTTGTACAATTTGCTATTTCTTTGATAATTATGGAGTTCAAATGTCGTCTTCCAGTTCTTTCAGTTGTGGCAAAATAAGAACATTATTGAAAGGTAATGTTAACAACTTAGTGCGTATGTCGAAGCCCTAACCCTGTCCTGTTCAATCCCTGATTTTTACGTCACTGTGATTTCAAGAAAATATTGTAGAAAAGGAAGAATTTTGCTTTTCATGCCCCCACATCGGTAAGATCGGGGCATATTGTTTTACCGGCGTCCGTCTGTCTGTCCGTCTGTCTGTCTTCAAAACTTAACCTGCCAACTAAACATTTTCCTATTACTTCAACCCTCATTAAGTTACAATGCTAATATTTGGTATGTAGATAGGTCTCAACAAGGCGCTACTCGGGAAGGTCATTTCATCAAGGTCAAGGTCAAAATTTAATAAAAATCACCCGTTTCTAAAGACTTCCAGTTTCGGGGGCATAGTGTTTCACAAACACATCTTGTTCCACAATATTTTTACCTTACAGAATACTTTTTTTAAAACTCTAAATTTTCATGAGCAAACCTTTGAATTTGGTCAGGTCTTGATAATGTAAATCAGGTAAGGGCTATGCATTTGTTTGAATGGACTTTAACATCATTTTTAAGTGTTTCAGTCATATCGCAGCGGCTGGAGCACCTAAACATGGATTCCTGGTATGTCTCACACTAGTTCTACCACTACATCCTTTTCAAGCCCCAAGCTGCTCATCCCTGTTAGATTGGTGGGAGGCAATATGTCTATACAACGTATAGACACTTAGAACGGTGTCGCAGGTAACCCTTGAAGTGTGGAAAGGATATTTGTCGCGACCGGGGATCGAACCCTGGACCTCATGATTGAGAGGTACAAAGGCTTTAAAACGGCGTTATTTTGGCTGGTAGTATGAAATAAAAAAATAGAATAAATGTTTGGTGACCTAAACGTCGTAACTACAGCTTGAATACTTGCAGCCAATGTTCATTTCCTGTCTAAATGAAAATTCATTGGTCGACTGACTACTTGACAGTCGCGATTGATCAATTAGGTTACAGCCTCTAGGCTAGGTACATACACTGAGAAGTGTTTCTGTTTGATAGTATGTTATAGCGAAAGAGGGTTTCTGTCGTACAGTTACTAGTTACAGCATCCGCACGAAAACTTAATAAGAGAAGAGTTACTCTCGCTATAGCAAAAATCACAAATTACGTTGACACGAAAGAAATAACGTGATAAGTCCGATTGGCTGATTTTACAAAAGTCGGGGCCATGGCAACATAAGTTTGTTTGTCGCTTAGGGTAAATTTATCGTGACCTTCATTCATTGGTGACCTACTACAGATTGGACATTCGGAACATTGCTCGGCTTTACCCGTAAAGTGGAATAGATATCGGACGTAAGATCAAAAGTATTATGACCAATTTTCGATCCTTTTTCCGGCTCGCCAGGGAAAATAGTTAAAAGAATTTAAATATGTTTAAAAATCTGGTTGCCATGGCAACAAATTTGAATTTTAGAATTTATCTTAAAAATCTTCCCCTCCTTACCACGAAATTGAAGTGCATGAATCATTGTTTTTTTTACTTCTTTTAAAATGGGTAAATTCATTATATTTAGCCCCCGGGGTGGTCTTTATATAGAAATAAAGAAAGATATTTAAAGGCCATTTCAACCCCAACTACTGGACAAAATTAAACTTAACTTAGCAGAAATTTTCCTTTTTTCCTTTTATGCCCTCTTTCACATATGCTAAAATTATGCAGTGGAGTACTCTGGTTGCCATAGAAGTACGAAAGTTTAAGCACTATTGATATTTAGCATGAACCATCAATTCATTGACCTCTTCCTTTAGGATCCAGGGAGAGGAAAAAGTGTTCTCCACATTTCAAATTTCTCATTGAGACTTTATGATCCCCAGGTACAGAGCCCATAGATGTATAAAGTGTGGTTAGACCCACTTGTATCATAATCCTAATCTTAACATTAAATTAGATTATTGAAAGGAAAAGAGTCTACATCTCAGGTGAGCGCACTAGCGCCGACAGCCCTCTTGTTCGTGTATACTCTTATCAGGTGATAGGCTTTCATATATGACCAAGTTCTTTGACACCGTGACTTTTACCCCGATCCACACTATAAGCTTTTTTTCCATAACATAATCATAACTATACTACTTGTGAGGAGCAAACACTGGGGCGAGCCATGTTGTCCGCGGAAGCTCTTGTTAAATCGACGACACTTTGAAGATAGTCCTTCAAACGGCTGCGCTATTATTACTTCCGATGTCTTTTCCCTAGAATCGCCTAAAGCACCCGATCGACAGATTGATAAATAGGCCATCTAGTTAAACCCACATACGTCAAAATTATAGACTCAAAGTTCAAAGAATTTTAAGACGACGGTTTTAATTGATGAAATTTTATTTTATTTTCTAGTTTATTTTGTCTTTTAGGGTTGAAGCAGTGCTTATAACAAGCAATTTACTTATTCTTTACTCAAGATTTTCTGAAACTTTAGTCCTTGAGGGACGTAAAAAAGAGGGATAATTTTGGAATGTGTTTGGAATGTTTGAAAATGATTGAAATATGTTTGAAGAAACTATTGACAAACCTCGAGGCATGTTGGGTGATCACAAATCGCAAATTCTTTGAATTGACGTCTGCAAAATCTCTTGAATTGGGGTCAGTCGAAAATGGTTTCGTCTAGAAAGTGACCACTCGTTGGCCCCGCCCACTAACTCCATTTGCCACGCCCATGGACTCCAACAGGAAGTCCCGGTTCGATTTTAATCGGCATTATTTTGCAAAATTTATGGTGAACCGCATGAAACAAAAAGGTAGAATAGTTCATTGGCGACTAAAACGTCGTAACTACAGCTTGAAAAGGCTGCAGTTACGACGTTTAAAACGCCAAACCAACAAAAAGGCGAACAAAAATGGCGGCCAATGTCGGAATTCAAATGTCACTTGATTGACAGCCGCGATTGGTTTATTGTTAAATGCAGGTAAGAATTGTCTAGTTTTCGTGGAAGATTACAGATAGGCCGGGTCGAAGTGTTCCTTTTTCTTATCTAATATTTTTATGCGATGAATATGATTCAGACTCGAGTAAAATACAAGATTAATTCAGACACAATTATGCAATTTTGATCAGCTGATATTCAATGTTTTTTTATCCAATGATTTTTTATCCGAATATCCGATGAAAAACATGGCTTTAATGGGGGGGGGCTATTTCCGCATATGTTGAAAGCTTTCAAAATCTTCTCAGAAAGCAGTGTATAATTCAACCAAATTTTACAGGATGTATGTGCCGTATGTGGTATATGGTAAAAACTTCAAAAACTTTTTTATTTCTTTTTGGAAACCAGTAGATTAATTTTAACCATATGTCACGAAATATCCCTTTTTAGACCCTTTATCTGATGTATTCAGTTAATTTGATTTGGGGGAAAAGCATGGCAATTTGGTGGGTGTACACACACATTATATTGATTTACTCGTTTTTGGCTATACTGGCCGAAGGCCATTGGAGCTATATCGATGGCTTTTTCCTAATTAAGATTTAATTAATCAATCCTCGTTCACGCGATAGAGTCCACAGTTTTCATCGGATTCTCTTCAGGTTGTATGAGAATGATTGTACCATCATAAGGATCATTCCTTTCGAAATTGGGTCAGATCCGTCAGGAAACCCGGGAGAAGAGGCCTTATGAAAATTTGAATTAAAAATCCTCGTTTATGCGATAGAGTCCACAGTGTCATCGGATTCTCTTCAAACTTTGTCAGATTGGTTGTACCATCATAAGGACCGCTCCTTCCCAACTTGGATCAAATCCGTCAAGAAACACGGGAAATGGGGCCTCGTGCAAGTTTTATTTAAAAATATTTAAAAATCCCCGTTTACGCCATAGAGTCCATTGGATTCTCTTCAAACCTTAGCAGAAATATTGTACTGTTATAAGGATCGTTCCTTTCGAATTTTGGTATCATCCGTCAAGAAATTTGAGAAAAAGGGCCTTTTGAAGAAAATGCAATTAAAAAATCCTCTTTAATACTCAGAGTGCTCAGTTTACATCGGATTCCCTTCAAATTTTCAAGAATGATTGTACCATCGTAAGAATCGTACCTTTTAGAATTGGGCCAGATCCGTCAAGAAACACGGGAAAAGGGGCATTATTAAAATTTAATTGCATCATTCAATGCTACAAAGTCCACATCGGTTTGTCTTCATACTCAAACAGAACGATTATACTTTGTAAGTATAGTTCCCTTTGGAATTTGGTCGGATGCATCAAGTAACATGGGAAAGGGGGCTGTATGAAAATTTATTTAGAAAATCCCTGTTAACGAAGTGAAGCCCACATGTTTGATTAGACTTAATTGTAACTTTCATAGAAAGATTGTAAAGTCATAACGATCATTATTTTCAAAATGAGGTTTGAACTGCGATGAAACACGAGAAAAGAGGCCTTAAAAAAATTCATTTAGAAATCCTTTTACTAAGTTCAGAGCTTTCATCGAATTTTCTTCAAATGTTCACAGAGTGATTGTACAATAATAATGATTGTTGATGATGACATTAGACCTTATCCGTCAGGTATCACAGGAAAAGGAGCCTTATGAAATTTATTTTCAAAATCCTTGTAATACATAAAGTCCACAGTTTTCATCGGATTCTGTTTTAACTTTCACAGAATGTTTGTACTATCAGTAGGATTGTTTCTTTCCAAATTGGACTTGATTTGTCAAGTATCAGGGGAAAATAATCCTTGCTACCAAGTCAAGAGCTTTCATCAAGTTTTCTTTAAATTTTTACAGAAAAAAGTACAGTAATTACGATTGTTGGTGTTGACATTAGACCTGATCCCTCAAATATCACAAGAAAAGGGGCCTTTTAATTTTAAAATCCTTACACCACAATAAAGTCGACAGTTTTCATCGTATTCTGTTCAAACTTAAATAGATTATTTGTACCATTATTTGGATTGTTCCTTTGTAAATTGAGTCTGATCTGTAAAGCAACACAAGAAAAGGGGCCTTATGATAACTTTATGGCACAAAATCATTATCACAATAAAGTCCGCGGTCGTTACCGTTTTCTTCAAACTATCTATCATTAGGATTGTTCGTTTGTAAATTGGATCTGATTTGTTAAGTTTCATTGGAAAAGGGGCATTATGAAATTTTATTACAAAAAATACTTGACACAATCTAGTCCACTGTTTTCATTGATTCTCTTTAAACTTTTACAGAATGATTTTACCTCCATTAGTATTGTTCTTTTTGAAATGTGGTTTGTTCTGTAAAGTATCATGGGAAAAGGGGCCCTATGAAAATTTCACTATAAAATCCTTATTAACAATATAAATTTCACAGATTACACAGATTTTTGTACCATCATTTCAATTGTTGATTTTAACAGCAATCTGATACAGTAAGTATCATAGGAAAAGGGGCCTTATGATAAACTTTCTTAAATATTCTAGTTAAAACAAAGTTGTCACCGGAAATTTCACAGAATGATCGTACAATTACAAGAATGGTTCTTTTGCAATCCGTCAAGTATCATGTAAAAAGGGGCCATTTGTTTGTTTTTTTTTTTTTTTTGTTTTTTTTTGTTTTTTTTATTTTAAATATTCTAGTAAACATAATGAAGATCCCATTTTTCATCGGATTCACTTTAAACTTTTACAGGATAATTAAACAAACAATAAAGTATCACGTGAAATGGGGCTTTATATCTTGATGGAATATCTTCGTTAACACAATACAGTTCACAGTTCTAAACGGATTCTCTTCAAAGATGCAATGGAATAATTGTGGCCTAGGAAACACAGAAAAGGGGGCATTACAGATTATCATTAAAACATTCTTGTTTATGTGATGACGTTCAAGTATTATCAGATTGTCTTTAAAATTTCACAGAGGTCTATTGTATGGCTGTAAGGAAATGGATCCATGAGAAAGCACAGGAAAAGAGGCTTTATGGAATTTTACGCAAAACAATCCTGTTTATGTGATTAATTCCACAATTATTATCGGGATTCTGATGAAAATTTCACAGTTTGATTGTAGGGTCATAGGGAAACTTCCTTTTGGAATTGAAGTAGATCTGTCGTCAAAGATGGAAAAAGGGGCCTTAAGGATTGTTGCTCAAAATAATAAAGGACATAAAGCCCAAATTGTTATTTCTTATGCATTCTTCTTTCAGCAATTAACTTCCTTAAATATCTGATTTACTTATGGGCCTCTTGTCTTTTATCGAAATCATATCACCACAAACTTGTGTTTGTCTGTATTTAAAAACTAAAGACCCTACTCTATTATAATTTTACCAACGAGAAAAAATCTTTCCTTATTGTGAGGAATGATCATGTTCAATTGAACTCGTTTAAAATCATTTGATTGTATATCGAATGATTATAAGAGTCAATCAGGATGACCGATACAGAGTTCGATCTTCGCAAATATTCAGTGTTTGTCGGAATTTGCTCAAGAGGAACCCTTCTCTTCACCCTTCACCGTTTTTTACGGTGAAATATGCTTCTAAATAATTAGTGAACAAACATTTACTCCGAGTCTCAGACTTTGATCAACTTTTATATTTTCTTTAATTCCAACAACTCTTATCTATTTTACTTAAATACAAAAGAATCTTGGATTTCATTCAGATGCTGGGGAGCGGGAAAGGTTCGTTAATTTTTTCCCCAAGAAACACGAACAGAAAAGCTGACGCCAATTAGAAAATGAGAGTTAATATAGTGGACACAAATCCTAATTTCTCTATGACCTATGTGTTCTCTGTGTCAGATTATTGTTTACGAAATCTTTAAACAAAAGCCTCATTTTTCTAAAGAGACAGAGATACAATTTCCAGAAAACTCAGCTATGCTTGTTCGGTAATATAAAAAGAAATGGCACATAACACGCAGTTACATTTAGAAAAGAGCACCGTGAATAAGAATGATAAGGAGTGTCAAACTCGATGAATTGGCTCAACCATTATTCGTTTTGCGTCGGCATTTTGATGTTTATCATGATCTATTGCACTAAGCCATAACCATTCCCTAATTTTCCTCGACGACCTTGTATTAATCTGTAAAGCAAAAATCCTATTAAAACTAACACAGCACCTAAAACAATGCCGCCAATAAATGACCCGGCATCAAACCGACTTTTCTTGGGATTTTCCGTGGTAGGCGGGGATGTTTTAGGACTAGTTTGTGTTGGTTTATTGGACGATATTGTTGACATTTTTGGTGATGAAGAAATAGTTCCAGTTGTTTCAGGAGATATTGTAGTCCCCGAGGGAGCGGTTGTCTCTATGGAATGATCCTCCGGTGACGTCATTGTTGAATTTGTTGTCATTTCCATTGTAGTGGTTGTTTCTGGCGTGGAAAACATCGTTGTATGTGACGATGGTTTTGTTGTATTAACGGTCGTTTCAGTTGATTCCATAGTGAAGGAGGGGCTAGATTCTGTCGTACTCATTTCGGATACAATATTCTGTGACGAAGCAGTTGGTGCCATGCTTGTGGATTCATTACTGCGTGCTGTAGATCCAAACGCTCCGAAAACTATAATAATTATAAATATGTCAAAGTAATTAAATGATAATTATGAAATATCGGAAAAAAATAAATATATAAATACATTTATTAAAATAATCTAATTTCAGTTTTCCTAATCACAACTCCTGCATTATGTTTGGCTCAAAAATTTGTTACGTACCTACATGAAAAAATAAAAATGGCATGTATTCTTGTACCGTATGTAGTCTTGTATCAGAGTAACAGTGCTCAGAGTAGTGTCATCAAAATGTCCAAAAATGGTTATTCCCCTCCCCCCTCTGTTTTTCGTTTGTTGTTGTTGTTGTTATTGTTGTTTGTGTGTGTGTGTGTGTGTTTGGTTTTTGTTAGTTATGTTTTGGGGGGTTGGGTGTTTGGGGCGATAATTAATTTGATACTAAATTATAACAAATGAAAATATTTCTTTCTACCTCAACTGAGCACAAAGTACTCGGGTGGGCTTTTCTGATCACCCTGTATTCGGCGTACGTCCGTCAGACGTCGTCTATCAATAATACCTTTAAACATGTTCTCCTCCCAAACCATAGGGACAATCTTAATGAAACTTTGCTGGAGTGTTCCTTCGGTACTGCTTTTTTTTTTTTTTTTTTTTTTTTTTTTATCAAATTCTGTTTTTGATCAAAAGAGGGCCAATTCAAAGGGTCCAAAGCTAGGAATATCGCTTTCCTAGAGACGACCTTCAGTGTAGAGCTAATCATCCGAGGGTATCTATATTTTGTAATTCCCACAATCAAATTATTGTTAACAAATTTAAATCCTTTGGTATCAAATACAACCAGGGGTCCAAATTTGATAAAAAAAAAAAAAAAAAAAAAACGCTCTTCATTGGCGACTTTAAAGAAAGATGATTTTTTCCATAACCATACACCCAAAGGCATTTATACTTTGCATGAAGCTTTAACTGGTTTCATACCTCAAAGAAACAAACTTCTCTCCACTTTTGAAGAGACAGGCGGAATAATGTACTTGTGAAAGGTTTGTATCCCATCGTTAATATTTGTGTCTCAATATACTTAAAACCAAATAATTAAGACATATATTTATTTCATTTTTATAATCGACACTCACAAACTGTTTGTCCCGAAAGTCTTTTAACTGCGATATTTATTGTAAAGCCTTTTACAAATAAAACTTGCTTAACAATCTAAGAGAATATTAATGATAGCAATTTGAAAGGGATGTACTAAGCAGTCTATCCATTAATTAGTCCCCGACCGGCGAAGCCGAAGGGGACTATATGTTTTCACCCAGTCTGTCTGTCCGTCCGTCCGTCTGTGAGTCCGGACTTACCAGTTTCCCGGACTTTTTTCTTAACCCTCAGAAATATTGAGCTGATTTTTGGTATGTGACTCCGCATCAATGAGTTACAGAAAAAGATCGAGTTTGGTTCCGGTCCATTGATTTTTGTGGAAGATACGGATGCTGGACTTAGATTACCAGGAAATTTCAGTTTTCCGGATTTTTTTCTAACCCCTTTGTGAAGTATGTTCCAATCCATTGATTTTTGAGCAAGATATGGATCCTTATGCAAAATAAGTTACATATTAATAATATTGAGTTTAATTGGAGTCCATTGCCTTTCAAAGGCTTGTGAAGGATGTTAAGGTGGTACTGGTGAGAGAGATACCAGGAACATTGTAAGGTGCTCCAGCCACTGTTATATTGACTGAACGAATTGTTAAAAGTGTTGCATGAAGTGATCAAGGCAAATATTTTGATAACCGAAAAGCATTCATAATCCTAGACAGATTTTTGAAAGCTTTTGTTCAAAGCTTACTTGGGCTTTAGTGTCTTAATTCTTAATTCTCTTGGAACAGATGTCTTTATGAAGTATAATTTAGCTAACAACAAAAAGAGATGCCTATTTTTTATGTTTGTGTGTATGTGTGTGTGTTTAAGAATTGCTCATAAAATCTGTTACAACTGTAATAATTTGGAGGGGTAGTAATTCCCTTCACTACCCAAATATACCGCTCTAGGGATATATATCAAGCCAATAAGGGACTTGGTATTGCCATGCAATACTTCATAATGCTTGTTTTCTTTTAGAGATCACAGATAGTGATGCTTGACTTTGAATTGTATATTGCACCTCTAGTATTACATGTAAACATTTTCAAACTAAAATTGAAACCAGAAAAGACTTGTTTGCATTTGCTACAGACGCCGTGCAATATCGTGGCCATCGATATTCTATATGAATTTTTGACACCGTACGATGTGACATGAGCCAGTCAGGCCTTGTTTAGACCGTACGACTACCACAAGTTGTCCCTACGGCAACGTGGGCAACACGATTAGCTTGCGATTGTTGTGCAATCGACTTAGAGGCGCCTAGGTGATTTTGATTAGTTTGAAAACTCAAATGATGGCCTTCCACATAGTACGGTACCAAAATTAACATACAGCAAATCGTAGGCTGCGGTATATGAAGAAACCAAACAACAACAACAAAAAAAAACAGAAAAAAAACAGGCTAATTCTTTTGTTAAATAAGATCCCAAGGCTCGTGAAACTTGCGAAAAATACACACACACCATTCGCATCCGCACGGGCACCGATAAATGAAGTGTACGGGTGTCGAATGGGTTCCATAGGCTTATTAAAGGCTAAATGATGTTTTTGACCCTTATTTTACTGTGCTCCATTCTGCACGCCATTCTACGAATGTATCCGTTTCCTTTCGCTTCACACGCATTGGAGAATCTAGTGAAGGCTACCGATTTCCATTGTTTTGCAATACTCAAAATCCATTATTTTACGCCCCTGTGGTTGTACTCTTGAGAAGAAATTGTGTAATAAGCAATTTTTTCTTTTCCCACAATATTTTCTAGTATTTAGGTTGGTTACTTTACAAATTGAACCAAAATTTTTAATTGTTGTATACAACTTCTTTCAAACTGGACCATTATAAAATTTTGAAAAACGGGTTAATAAACCCTCTCACACAGAAGCATTTTTTGTCAAAACGTATGCCGTAAAGTAGTGAAGGGAAGTGACACCTTGCTTATAACAATCTATTTTATCTATTCAAGCAAAAATAATACATGTTTTTCAAAAAAGTCATCTGTGCCACTTGATTAAGTCCGGAGATTGCTGGAGACGAAATGGCCGATCGCGGCTGTCAATCAAAGAATCATTCTACCAATCAAATAATTCATTTACACCTGATATGAACTTCATCATGGGCCGACATTTATATGTTAGCTTGGTGTCTTAAACAGCGTACCTACAGCTCATTCAAGTTTAATTACGATCTTACGGTCGCCAACCAACGTACTTCTTACATGGTTCTGGCTATAATCTTCGCAAAATGACACCGTTTAGTATCGAAGCGGAACTTCCCGTTGGAGTCAGAGGGCATGACCAGCGGAGTTATCGGGCGTGGTCAGTTATTCGTCATTTAGTAGTGACCTTGACACTTCTCAGGCTTTCAGAACGTCTCTTTCACATGGGCAAACATTAATTATGATTTACATGTCATAAAAATATTCATAATGTTATTTACATGAAGGCCAATTAAGTCTTAAGACCAAATTTATAGTTTTGGGAAATATAAAAAGAAAATGTTAAAAGCACGCAGGTGTTTTGACAACTCGAGGAAACGTGTTTACTCAGTTCCAGAAGACAACAAATTGCGATAGTAGAAGAAGATTCAGACGACATTTTCTTTCAAATTAACAATAAGTGCCCTATAAGGTATAAACAAGAGTGAAAAAGATGTGAATAGTATTTTTACCAACAAAATTTTATTTCCCACAATGTTTTCAAAAACTACATTTCATCAGTAAGGCCAAACCCAGAATTGTGTGGTAACGGGCCATACATTCTCTTCAAAAAGAGTCATGATGATAAATATCATTGTTGAGAATGCAAAATGTCGTAACTACAAATTGAATAAAGTTGTAGACATTTTGCTGGCCCAACGACAATATACTGTATCGATAGTTATGGTAATGTTATAAGGAAATGAAACTTTACCTAAATACAGTCCAACGGATACAATAATAAAGACCCTCATTTTTTTCAAAAACTATTTCAAACCTATATGACTATCTTATTGAAACTGTCAAACTGTTATTATTATCTACCGCATGTATATCAGTAATAACTTCTAATCATTTAAAGACAGCCAGTGCAAGTCAAAAGGAGCTAGTTATAATAATCGTGTCGATTTATGTTGTGATCGAAAAATTACCCCAAAGGGAATAGCAGAATAATTGTATCGCAGTTAGAAATGATATAACAACTGATTGGTTTAAAAATTGATTGATCGACTGCTCATCCCATTTAGGTTCACGATAATCCTACCATTTGTGTGGTTAAACCATTATTGCCCATTTCACTTTGTACAAGACAATGAAGACGCATTCTATGTAGCCCATACATTTTTGTTGGATATCATGTCGTCGGTGCTCGAGCAAAATGTCGTAACTACAGCTTTGATAAATCTGTAGTTACGACATTTTGCTCGCGCACCCACGAGTACTCATTACATGTAGTTAGTCTTTCGTTTTTCTTGTCAATTTTACTTTAGTTCGTTCAGGATGATATCAACAGTATATGCTCAGGATGACGGTACATAGACCTAGGGTTGAAATTCGCCATTGATGATCGACAGTATGGGCCAAATTTAGATCATTATTTTTTCAGTACGGTGTTACATATCGTTCCCTCTGTTGGTCATTAAACATTAATCTTTTGACAATTTTCGTGATTCGTGACCACCCAACGGAAGCCAAAGTTGGATAGAATTTGTCCGATGGGTTCCGTCAGGAGTGACTGCTAACGTTCAACTTCTAATTGGGACCTTCTTCCTGGCTTGCGTTTCATCTTCTGAGGCTTTGCCGTTGATGTTACCCTCACCTCGACAGTTCCAAAAAATGAGATTCCAGGATATTTAATTTGAGAATATATTGTTAAGTAAAATGACGTTTCTACACCAAGGCTATCAGACAAAAACGAGTATTTTCGAAGTTTATCTTAATGCATTTTTGCTTTCATCTAGCCCCGATCGTCACATTTTGATATCCCGATCTAGCCCCTTTAATCGTGACGGATATTAAATGAATTTAATCAGGCTAGCCCATTTTTACAAGGAGAAGCATCTTTTGTGTATCTACGCTGATATCGTTATCAATCTGACAATTATTACCACACAATCCTTTCGTTCATGTTGTATCCTGATAATGTTAACTCTTGTCATGCTGAACCCGGAATAATCTTGTTTTATAGGTGTAGCCAAATATCAGTCTGTACATTCTTCTTTGGCTCAGAGTAATGTTTGTCGTTTGATAAAGAGTTAAAGGAGTTTCCCCAAGCTTTTAATTTTTTTTGCTTCCATAGATAATCTGGTCATCAACGCAGCTAATCTATTACCAGACGACGAAATTTTAGACTGGTCTATATTGAAAGAAGTTGCGGGACGATTTCATGACTAAAATATTTGTCTTTTTGGGAAGAAAAGAATGTGAAATGTTTCGAGTGTAATGTGTTGAGACAATCGTTTGCTGTAAGGCCATCGTATTACTTTGATATATATTGTAAGAACGAACGAGGAACAGCATATCACTTATAAAACCAATTATTCATTTATTTTTATTTTTTTTTTTTTTTTTCGTTTTCACTTATTATACAAACGAGCAATAATAAGAAAATCATTTTCTCCCTTCAATGACATAGGTATACCATTGAAACTCTCTTCAGACCTGCACCTTACGATATGATGGGGTATTCTACGTAAGATTTTTTCATACACTAGCCTTTGATCCTAATTGTCAATTTTGTCTATGCTCATCCTATAGCCGAATACAGGCAAATCATAAATCATTTTCTGTTTAATCCCTGGTTTTTTCTTCCCTTGTAACAAGCAATTTCTTCTTTTTCACGACATTTTCTACCCTGTTGATTGGTTATTTTTCAAATTAAGTCCAAATCATATTCATATGAGCAAAACCTTTGAATTTGAACAGGGCTTACATTTTGCTGAACAGGAAAGGGTTAACAAATAAGCCCTACGATGGTTATGTACTGTATTTTTCCAACACTTCGAACACTTTGTACTCCCCCCCCCCCCCTCCCCCACAAATATGTTCCGTATTTAAGTCATGGCATTCTCCTCATTTCATTCTTACAAATTGTAAACGCGACAAAATTTAAGACAGTTTCAAATCAAAGAAGTTGCAGACGAAGTGGGTGATGTTCGAGAAATCTGACAACATTGTAGATAATGAAGAAAATGCTTACGACAAGCTATTTCTTCATTTTCAGCATAATTTCAATAGCTTGTTATACACGAGAGGCTTAAAAAGTGAGACTGTTTGGTAATTTGTTGAAGAACATATTTTAAGTACAGCACCTTTAACCAGGCGACAAAACTTTGGTCCTGAAACAGAAGGAGTTCTAGATGACGCATCAGCAAGGGTAGAAACTTTTCGAGAAAACAAGGAAATCGTTTATGACAACCAATTTATTCCTTTTCAATAGACATTGTCCTAAATACCATTCTAACAAACGCATAAAACGGGTTGTGTGGTTATAACTTAAGAGCAAATATGGCTACATTGACTTTCACTTTCATTTTACAACAAAACGGCAGACGAGGTTATCGAACGAAAATCTTATTTGAACGGGCGGGAATGATTTTACAAGTTTTTGATTCTTTTCCTGCAGTGTTATCTTAGTTGAAGTCCGGAAAAGGCAACTCCATTACTTGAAAAATCGTTCACAATGTTATTTTTTTAATTCTTAAAATAAATTGCAGAGGCATGTGATCTGCAACGTAAAAGAGAGAACCTAGAATGATTATTAATATTCATAAACAATTACTGATGCCGCCAAATAAAACTATAACAATAAGCAATTCCTCCATTTCCAACAATGTTTTCTACCAAGAATGTCGTAAAGAAATCTAGAATTTCATTAACCTTAAATTGTCGTCTGCAACTTCTCGTTTTGGGCAAGTTTTGTTGGCTTATAATAGTTTGGTAAATGAAAAAAAAGGATTGGCACATTGGTAATACGGTTTGATCTTTCAGGATCGACTTGATTGTCTACAGAACGTCTACTAACTTGAAGCCTAACGTTAAACTCAAGTAGTTTACAGTAAGAAAAAAGTACCATTTTTTGTTTGACGGCTCCAGAATTTATCTTAAATGAAAATGACAATTTTGGGTCTACTACAAAGGCCACACGGTTGTCCATCGAAATGACTCAATAGTTCGACAACAAGCATAATTGGCACAACAATAACAATCAATGCTGGAACATAACATGAAACTTTGTTTTAAATTGACATGAACAAAGTTTAATATTGCGACTACTATATTCAACTTTTAATATAAAGCAAATGTACGGTTCATAATAGCCGTGTTAGGTTAATACACGTTTTCAAACAAGGATCAGCCACGTTTGCAATTGGCCAATCACTGACCCCGCCTATTGACACCGACAAAAAGTTTCGCTTTGATTTTTAACGGTGTTATTTTGTGAAATATATGACTAATAGCATCTTACAAATAAGTAGAATGGTTGGTTTACGACCTACACGTCGTAATTACAGGTTGAAAAAGCTAATCGCTTAGTGGAAGTAGTTGCTTAATATAAGTGCTCGCTCGAGCAAAATATTGCAATCGTGTTCTCAGGATTATGACAGTCTGGAACCTTCAAAAACAATTGCCATGGTTTATGAAACCCCTGAGACTAGTACAAAAGCAAACTGTAGATACGACGTTTTGAACTCCCGCCGACGAAATGTCATGAAAGTCTGAGATAAAGTGAAGATTTTGGACGGGATAAACGATTCAATTAGTCCATTGTGATTTTGAATGACAACATCGATTCCAACGGACGATTACAGATTAGGAAATAAAATGTATATAATGTATATAAATGCTTTTTGGTTGACTACATCCCTGTCATCTTCGACCTTTGAAACTAGTATTGAAGACATATTCGCTGTTTTTCGACGGTCGGGAAGCGAGTGGGTTAGCGGCAGTGGGTTACTTAGAAGTATCTATCTTCTTCTTTACCCTGTAGACAATCGGAGTCAGCCTGGAAACAATTAATAAAGATTATGATTATAAATCAATCAAGATATTAACTGCGTAAAACAATTGTTATTGAAAACTACGTAAACATTTACGTTCGAATTAAAGGTATAAATCAAAGCATCGAAAGTACTTATGATGGACGTACGTGTTGGCATTCGCCCGTTTTGTCTTTCACCGATGGAAATATGATAAGTAATTTGTGAATTAAGTTGGCTTAGGAGCTACAGATGTAATGGCTCAAATATTTTGTTGCAGTTGTACTAGTTTCTGGCGTGAAAAATGAAGATATTCGGATACACTTACTAACAGCGGTTTTACTGAAATTCTTCTGAAAGTCATAATAAACTAAATTCACTTGATCGCATTCTAACTAGCTTTCAAGATCATTTTTGTTTTACTTTTCCGAGGTTATTCTTTTCTGAAGACATTCCTCTAGTAATTAAGACATAAACTTAGACAATATGAGATTAGCAGTATTCATTGTGATTTATTATCCGTAAAAAACAAATGAGAGATTTTTTATATCTTTTAATCATTCCGTGATCAGTAGAAGCTTAACCCATTCCCATTCAATCACGCTTTGTACGCTCCTGAAAAATTACATTGAGGAAATCAGTGTGAGAACAGGAGAAATTGCTTGTTTCACAGTTTTTTCTATCCTATCTTGGCCTTAATTTTCAATCTTTAAGCGATTTGATTTGGCGTCTGAAATTAGTCCAAAACATGTCGTTTGTTGATGGATTGAAGGGCTAATTCAAAACTAAAATAAGAATCTTTAGCAATATGTAACTTTATAGCTTATCACTCCCTCGGTACACAACTGGTACTCAATTTATACATGAAAGAATCCGCGTTACTGAAACCGTGGCCGCTAAGCGGGTTATTGGTAGGTGTTTTCGTAATCAAGAGAGAGTTCTACGAGTTATATAGAATCATCGTATTACGCCATTTTCAAAATGTACAGTTGTTTGAGGACAGGCTTTGAAAAATAATACATCGAATTTAACTGGGTACTACTTTTCTTCTAACATAGTAACATCCTAATGGATTTTCAAAACTAGGTAACACTGATGGATGCTTACGGAGTCCATCAAAAATGGAGGATATAATAAGGCTTGAAAGAGAAGGGATTAAAATTTTCCTTTGTGTATCATAAACTTTCATACGATTAATCTTCATACGATTCTGGTTGTATGATAGATCCGTACTTGTTTTCATTGCGCAAAAATTCGTTTAAAAGACCCTTTCTTACAAATCCTCCAAGATTAATTTGCATTTTCTACTCGCCATGATAAAGGGGGTAAGGTGAGGAAATGCAAAAAATGACGACCCTTGTCTGACGTTGTGGAATTCGAAAGTTTTCCAGAGGGATCATAACTTTTCAGTTTCAAAAAGATTTTCTGCATCGTCAATTTTCATTTTACCCCATTTTTAGCATTTGGCTGGTAATTCCAGGCAATTCATTTTCCGATTTATTGGTCGCCTTTACATATTAGTCTGCAGTATTTTTGTGAACCCTGCAAAAATATTTTGACTGGTCTAAATTGAAAGAAGTTACTGGCAACAATTCCAAGTTTCTAAAATTTGTCTTTTGGGGTAGAAAACATCGTGAAAAATGAAGAAACTACTTATGGAAAGCCATTTCTTATTTTTTTCACATTGTTTCCTCGAACTAGTTCCTTTAGGGGCGTTAAGGCGGAGTTGTGTGGGAATTGGTTAACTGTGTGGTCTTATCTAGGGCTACTATGTATTTTCATAGCTCTGTTAATACCAAATGGTTTTGTTTTTCATGTTATGGATAAATGGTCTGACAACAAAAACAAGAGGTCGGGCTTACTTTCATTGGAATCTCGGTCGGTGGACGTAACGTCTTGCAAACGTCTCCCTGACGTTCTGACATCAGACGTTCACATTCTGCGATGAGATTCTTTCGCCTGCATCTGTTGACACATCTGATCAAGTTGTCGACATTGATGAATGGAGGTGGATTTTCTGGATCGTAGCCCTGATTTCGTATCGAATCTTCTACAATGGATCGTGCTGTACGATCGTATCGTGGACGTTTGAGTAGTTGTTGGTATCTCTGTAACGTTAAGATTAACATAATCGGATAATTCTTTAATACATCCCAACACAATGACGCATTTTAACGCCCATCAGCTAATACGATTGGGAAAACATTGTGGAAATTCTTTCAATTTCCACAATGTTTACTACCCAGTTTAGTTTAAAACTTAACTTTCACAAACTTTATATTATAGTATGCATTTCCTTTCTCTTTCGTCTGATAGTTGGTTAATCCTTTCCGGTAGAATATAGAGATTTCTCGTTATTTAATAATTCGATAATTACACCGTATATACAGTAAAATTATCAAAATGATAAACTTTTGGTTTTTGGTAGATCTAGCCCTGCTTTCATTCATTGGGCGCTACTAAACGGCATCTACGCAGGACCAAAGACATCGGTAAGGACATTAGGTTACCTTGTAACTCACGCACCATATGACGCGCTTTTAGACTCCCCCTTCCTTAGATGATATTATGTTTATTTTGCATTAACGAAATAAAATGATAATTTTCATGTAAAATTGACTTAACTTTCATTCAGTCAACAACTTAAGCATATTTTTCACTGCTATAGTTGTTGGCTAAATGAAAGATACTTCTGGTCTAAAAGAACGATTTGATTTGCCGCTTGGTTGACAGTCTCAATTGGGAAGTTTGCGAGAGAACTTATTTGAAAAGAAACTGTAGCATGCACTTTTCCAGACCTGTCTTTGCCAGCTCAATTTAAGAATTGAAATTAAATTATCACAAGCGCAGAGTAATGAATAAAATGCTTTTGGTCGACATTTCCTGTAGCTGTTCATCTTTCAGTTTCCAATTGTTTATTATTTCTAAATTTGAATTGAAACTAGGTAGTATATTTGAAAAAAAAATCACCTGCATTTACCTCATTCATGGACAATGGGTCGATCTTTCTCTTCTTCGTGGCAGTGTTGTTTGGTAAAACAGGGATATGTTGTTCTTCGCACTGGTTTATCTGGGTGTGTTGAAGAGAAGGGACAGTAACGTCGTTTGGCATTGTTCGTGTAGTAGTGGTAGAATGAACTTGTTTGTTTTCTTGGGTTTGAATCGTAGTTGTCGCCGTTGGTACAAGTTCAGTGTTGTTGGCGGTTGTTGACTTTGGTGGTCTGCTTGATGGAAGTACTGGAAAACCCGTTGAAGAGGGTATTGTTCCCTTAACTATGGTGTAGCCAGTAGACATGTTCGGCTGTGGTATATTATCTTGTCCTGCTATAGTCGGTCTCGTTATCATGGTATTGGTGGTAGACTGAGTTGTGGACTGTGGTCTCTTTTTTTGTGTCGGTAGAGTATTCCTCGGTACCACTATATTACTGGTAGGCGGGACCAAAGTCTGTGGTCTCTTTTGTGGTGCTGGTAAAGTTGTTCTGGTTGTAGCATGTAATATATTGTTGGTAGGCTTGATGATCTGAAAAGAAAATATTTTCGTAGATATAGGATGTCATGTAGCTTCCAGAGCTTGATAGATCCATTACAACGAATTGCGTGTTTGTTCGTACTGATGGAGTAAATAACATTATTGATGAGGGACGCTTATAGTCAAATTTTCGTCGGTTGGCAACAAGAATATCATATATACATCAAGGTGTGATAACGAGTTTTCGGTTGCCCATGGCCTTTTCATACGATGTCTTCTATACTTCCAGCGAGAATATGTACAGATATTGAAACAAAATGACAGATAGTTGGCAAATCGCTTTGTTGAGTATTTAAGCTGTTTTTTTTACACTTTTTACTACAATCGGAAGTTGATTGAAATTAATGCTTGTGTTTGAAATAATTGTTATACATTAAACTTCCGGTCTAAATGATTGTGTTAACTGAACTGAACTGAACTATTCTTTATTCACCCAGGTACTTGTAGTGTACAACATGGGGTTATGACAATATATAATATAATATTTCATATAGTAATTTACGGTTTCAGTGTAGGGGGAAAGAAGAAAGATTGAATAAGAGAAGGACAGGATGAGCAAAGAAGGTATGGAGTATAGGCTGGTGAGTGAGTGAAACAGGATATAGGACCCGATGTAGAGCAAAGGATAGAAAAAAAATGATAAAGAGAGAGGGAGTTCGTGTATGGGTGAAAGAGAAAGCAAGAGAAAGAAAGAGTTTGACATGGGGTTGAGACGTAGATTTGATCTTGATACGTTCCTGAACATTGACCGCATCACAGCTTTTCTTCATGTGTACACATGAAAAAATAGTCCGTTATGCGTCAAGTCAGTATTTATTGAATTACCTCTAAATTGAGTATATTCCAAGTCAGGATGTGGTGTTAGCTTTTGCCAAAATAACTATTCCTGAAAAATGCTGCGGATGAGAGCTACTGCATGCACAACCGGATCTAGACAGTTTATGCAGCCCGGTCCTGGCATACATTGTCTCTCAGGATTTTTTTTTAGAACATACTAAATAATCTGTCGATTTGATAATGAGATTGAGTTAAAAGGTGACCAGAATGTCGCATCTATAGCCCCATCTTCGGAACCACGGATTCGACACTATGACTCCCGAAAACCCTTTTTTTTTTCTTAAAAGATTATTTATCCAGTAAAATAGATTTTTAAGTTTTAAGTCAAATTCTTTTAGAATTTGTATTCACAATATATAAACAAATAAAAGCTAGTCTAGTGGCTTTGGACATTTACAACTACTTAAACTTCGACATGATAACTCTAATAAATGTACATAAGTGTATCAAAGAGTCTGTACTGTTTAGAGTTAGAAGATATTTTAGATCATTACCACGTTGTACTGGTAATCCTATAGCAATAAAACACCGGTTTCTTTCTGCATAGAGTGATTCGCATTCAAACAGATAATGTGATTCGGAACCTACTTTATCGTTCATACATAAAGGACAAATTCTATCTTGATAAGGGATAGATTCATATCGCCCGGTTTCAACAGGCAGCTTAAAATTAGCCGGTCTAAATTTGAATAGAGTTAAAGCATTAGAGTTAGAGAGAATTTTGAAATAAGGTTCAAGTTCATGTGAAATCTTAAATAAGCTATATGTTTTACCCTTTTCTGATTCTCGAAGTTGCGACGACCATGCTTGTTTATATTGGTCAACGTATATTTGCTTTATATATTTGTGTAGTTGTCGATTTGTAAGTTCAGACTGCGAGAGCCAAAGATCAGATCGGCCTGCATTATTCAAAATATTTTGGACTTGTCGTAACCATCTGAACTCCGTATTTGGTAAATTTTTCATATACGTATATATGATATAAGCTAGTTTTGACGTTTTTCCAGTTACTAATCGATTCCAAAACGAGATCATTCGTGATTTGATAATAAAAAGATCGGGTATCTTCCGAGTTCGCCATATAGCATATAGAGTGGTGTAGATTTTCTTGCTTTGGTAATTTTACGTAAAAAGTCATTATGGATTTTTTCTAAAATTTTAATATTGTCATAGCCGAATATCTCTGAACCATATGTTAATATGGGTAAAACTGTATGGTCGAATAATTTGATAATTAAGTCTATGGGTAAATCGGAATTACTGGTCTTTGTATATAAAGAAGATTAAGGCTTTCGTTGCTTGTTGTGCAATATGTTTTTAGCGCTGATAAACGAACAGCTATTAGAGAATGTGACGCCTAAGTAATGATATGTATTTGTGACTTCTAGATTTAATCCACCTAAATTAAAGGTAATGTTATTCACTTTGCGAGCTCCGAAGACTACGACTTTAGTTTTGGTGATATTTACGTGGAGATGCCATATTTTACAATAGCTATTAAAAGAATCGAGGCTTTTTTGTAAGTCCGCAGGCGAATCCGAAATTGAAACTGTGTCATCTGCATAGAGTAGAACTAACAGCTTAAGCCATAACGTACTATCATAGGGGTTATGTAATTCTACTCCTACAGAACCATTGGTTTCTAAAAATGACTGCAAATCATTTAAGAAAATAGAAAATAGGGCAGGCGATAAATTCTCTCCTTGCCGGACCCAAATTTCGGATATGAGTGCATCGGAAAATTCTCCATTATGAGAAATAGTTGATCTAATATTTTGATACATGATATATTATTTTGTAAAAGTTTGATCAATCGACCTTTTGATTGACAGTAGCGCTATGGCAACTGGCCAATCGCGGCTGTCAATCACATAAACAATCATCGAATGAAATCATTCATTCAGACTGAATCTTTTAACATTTGTCGCCATTTATGTGTACCAATTGTATTGGTCTTGCGACTAAATCGTCGTTACTATAGCTTATTCAAGCATTGGTTAGTCGCTAACCAACGAATCTTTCTTTTTTGTCACATTTTACTGGCCATACATTTAGAAAATAACG
The DNA here is from genome assembly GCA_946902895.1 of Fragum fragum. Lineage (NCBI taxonomy): Eukaryota > Metazoa > Mollusca > Bivalvia > Cardiida > Cardiidae > Fragum > Fragum fragum. The sequence continues at coordinate 34,806,020 of OX336368.1, read as the reverse complement.
CCGTTTAAATTGAAGCGGAACTTCCTGTTGTAGTCAATGGGAGGGGTCAACGAAGTAAGTGGGAGTGGCCAGTAACTGGTAAATAATTCAGTCTCGTTCAAGTTCGGTTCTGATTCTTTCGAAAAGAGCTGAAGGAAATTGATTCAAATCAAGAGTTATACAGATGGTTTATGACTCGTTTTATGATTCGTTTTGAAATGGTTATAGGATAATGAAGTTTTCAAACGAATTTATGATTGCTCCAAATAGTCAGTTTGAATCCTAGAAATAGAGATGACACAAAATAGAGGCAAAAGAGTTTTTGAGTTTACCTTCGTCTATTTGACCAACCGCTGACCCCTACCACTTACCCATTTGGCCCGACCCACTGTCTCTTACAGGAATTCCCGCTTCGATTTTAAACGGCGTTAGTTTGCAAGATGTTTGTAGATCTAGCATGTAACAAAAAACAATACGTCGTAACTACAGCTGGAATAAGCGATAGATTCTACGTTTAATTCGCCAAACCAACAAATAGGCTAACAAAAATGGCGGCCAATGTCTGAGTTCAAAAAGATTTCAATTGACGACTGCTAATTTATTTTGCGATGGTCAATTTAATTGTGGTCATTCTCTTTCGGTAATTCAAACGGGACAAGCAGTTCTAAACGAAACAATTTATGACAGATCATTATATTAAGAACTTGCGGACAAATTCTTATAGTACCTATACCCCATTCCCATACAATGACGCTTCGAAGAAAGAGCTTTGGAAAAAATAGTGTATAATGAAGAAAATGCAAGTGACTTTTGACTTTAAACTCCTACACATATCTTAAAAAATCCTTTCGCGACAACAGCGTAGTAACTACAGCTTAGTAAAACTGTAGTTACGACGGCTAAGTCAACGAACAAGAATTTCATCTTTTACCCTGAACCACATATTTTACAAAACGTTGTCGTTTATACCTCAATCTAATTGCCGCGTTGGAGATCAGTGGGCGTTGCAGGCGATCCGTTAATTTCTCTCAACACACAGGAATTCGATGTAATTGAAGGCTCATTATAACATACCTGATCATTCTTCTGTATTTGCTGAAGCACTGAGGGCTTTGGGAAGCCAGTCTTTGTTTGTGAAGGTTTCCTTGATATTTGGATTTGAAGTTTGGCAGGACCATCATCGGGAGAAGTTGTTTCTAGGTAACAAGAACTGCCACAAGGTCGAGTCTAAAATCAAGAAGTATAAGGTCTGCCAGGAGATTTTATTGGATAATCTGTTCTACGAGACATATCTCGTATATCTAGTAAAGAATTAGAACAAGCCTTTCCAGTCTAGAACTGTCTTTGAAAAACAATACATTTTTATTGAATAATTATTAAGGCTCGTTTCCTGTGTTTTCCGAAAGAATCGGTCAATTTTTAAAGGGTTAATCTTAATAACTTATTCCAATATCAGTAAGTAACCCCAAGATTAAACCAAAAATTTGCCTTGTGAGTGTTTTCAACGGAGCATCCACGTTTTTGTTAGGATTTAATCCTGGTCCTGACAATTTCATCAACTTTGGACCCCAGAATGAAACAAAGGTTTTTAACACCACCACCCTTTTTTTCAGTGTTTTCCATTCACATTCCCGTCTTCAATAATCGCCCCCTTACTATATGACAAATTTTGATTTAAAAGGATCCAAAATGATTAAGAAAAATTGGCACTACAGACAGGTGTAAATTGTGTGCGTACGCCTAAATTCCAAGTGCACGCACAATATGAAGGTGTTTACTTTTTACGCACGCACGCTCATATTTTGTAAGTGCACACATTAAATAACGCGTGCACTTTCAAAAATAAACGCGAACGCTTAAATTACACAGATTTACCTATTTAAATGTGTACGCGTTCTTTGTGCTTAGACGGCTTGAAGGGGTACACCATAGTGCAAGCCTCTTGATACTGGTTTCTGGATATTTTAATTCAACAGAATTTTTTTTGCCTATCTGGATTCTATACATGGCCTTTAGATTTGACGACTCTAATCCATACCAAAAAAAATAATAGTAGTGTCGTATACGAAGGAAGACTTAGTGTCTTATCGAATATTCTCCAACCTTTTCTTTCTTCTAAACCCATTACCACATAACAAATTTCAGAACGTTCAAAATTATTCAAGGTATTGCAGTTGACTATTCTTAGCTTTATCTTGGGGTAAAAATGGACATTGTGAATAATGAAGAAATGGTTTGTAACAAGCAATTTCTTCGTTATCCACAATGTTTTCTAAAGCTCTATTCTTCAGGTGTGTAAAATGTGTGATTATGTGGGAATGGCTAAGGGATATAAGCAGAAAAAATAGTAAGCCTACCTTATCATTCTCTTTACATGCCTCGTGTTTTCTGTGTTTCCCTCGAATATTGTTAGTTCTACGCATCAACGTTTGTATCTTACGCTCACTTAGTGGGGTCAGTCTATCGGTCTCGTCGATGGAATCTTGTACAATAGTCCTAGATGACTTTTTGAGAGTTGACCGTCTATTCTCTACCTTGTCACGGATCTGTCATATAAATAAGTAGATTGTAATTAATTCGTCTTTGCCAATTCTTCCAAACTTATCCAATTTGATACAATTTACTAAAATGTGACTATAACGAGGATAGGACGGACAATCGATAAGAACATTTTGCGAACTAAATTTTTTATGTAATTCTCAGTAGACTTCACGGAGGGATTGCTGGAAATATCTAAAGGCAGTCTGGCTGAGATATGAAAGGGTGTAAGTATACTAGATATATGATCAATGCCAAAAAAAAAAAAAAAAAAAAACGTTGCAGCTACGGCGTTTACATCGCAAATCAATATATTAAAAATATACATAAAAAGGTCGGAGTCCATCAATTCCTTCCTGTTAAATTGAATGTTTTATTTGGCCAATTGACAGTAGCTAGCCTTCATGTGCTACACGTCTCCTGCTTCTTTACAGCCATTGGAAAATGGATGAAACTTTGCAAACAACGGAGCTCACCTCAGGTCTAAATGACTGATACGTGTGGTCGATTTTCATTGGTATTCGCGATGCTTCAATTCTACTTTGATGATTCAGTTCAAACGATATTTAAATCCGAGCAATTTCAGTGAGTCTTAAGTTGTTTTCAACCATAAACAATATACAAAGCTCACTACGTTCGGGTAAGGCATCAATTTGCACAAAATAATGACATTCTTACGAAACGAAACTGTTGAAAGAAATAATTTCCTTGGCTTATTTCCATAGGATTTATACAAGTTTTCCAGTAAAGGAATCAGAAAAATTGACAGAGTTCGTTTTTACCTTCACGATGAGTTCGGCGTCCTTTGATTTCTGTATCTGAGGAAAATGCATGTGGATCTCATCACCGGGTGTGAAGGTAGTGCCGGTCTGAATAACAGTGGCTCGACATGTCCAGTACTTGGTTCGAACACTGCACCTCCACCGAGTTCTTCGACAGGACTTTGACTGAGAGAAAAATACTCTATAAATAATTTGCCTTTGTATGGCGATTTTTTCTTGTGTGTTTTTATTCCTCAGGGGAAATTAAAAATCTAGATTGCGTGGGGATTGATTTTAGAGAACATTCCTAATCCATGTACCTGGGTTCGATCCCCGGCGGCGGCACTGATCCTTTCCTACATTTGTTTCTAACCAATGGATAACCGTAAACCTAAATGGGATAGCAGATGGGGGATAGGAAATGATGTAGTGGTAGTATTGTCGTTTGAAATACCAGGAATCTATGGTTAGGTGCTCAAGCCGCCGCGATATGAATGTAATACTGTTAAGACTGGCGTTAAACCCACTCAATCAATCTAATACGTGTAATTCCGTATGACAAATTTGAAATCAAATGTGAAGAATGCAATGCAAAGCGGAATAAGCGACCCAAGCCAGACCGCAAGCCAAGACATGTAAGAAATGTAAATTACCTTAATGACGTAGGTATAGCCAATGCTGTCTGTTAGGAGATCCTTCCCCATCAGGCTTCCCTGTTTGATCACTCGGTATATCATGGGTTCGATCTTTTCGTTAATCAAATCGATGAGGTCAAATACATCACTGTAGTGAAAAGAAAAATGCTCTGAAAAGCAATTGTCGACTTAGATGGCTATTTTTTCTAAAGACGTTCATAATCATATTAAACATTTTATCTCGTCCAAATATCTCCTCCAAGTAGTAACGAAGTAAGAGATTAGTTTGCATTAATTGCGGGTATGGGTATTTACCCATTTTCCTGTACTATCCCTAGTTTGTTTGTTTTTTTCCTGTTTTTTTGTTGTTGTTGTTGTTGTTTTGTTTGTTGTTTTTTTTTTGTTACAAGCAAGCAATTTCTTCTTTTTTCCAAAATGTTTTCTAGCTTATTGAATGGTTATTTTTCAAACAAAATATAGTTTGTATTGTCGCCTGCAAAACCTCTGAATTTGGACAATTTTTGCAGTACAGTAAATTAAAGATATATCCTTAGTTGTGAGTACTAATTACGACGCCAATCCGTCAAATTCTGGATTTGAAGAGCGTAATGATATCCTACCGATTTTGATTGACAGCTACGATTGAAATTTATTGAAATGATAAATGAACTGTTATGTGCCCCTAATCCTACACTCGCAAAACCAATTCCCAATGACGCTTTTTGACGCTCCTAAAACAAAGCAATAGAGATAACATTGTGTGAAAAAGGAGAAATTCATAACTTTTTGTATGCAACTCCTTTCAATTTGGACCAGTCAAACATTTGTCGGCTGGTAATTGGTTACTCTAGCTGCTTACTTGTTCAAATCCAGCTTAGATGATGAATCGTCATCAGAATCAAGGTTAAAGCTAAGTCCAAGGAAGGGAAGAGTTGATTTCTTTCGTACATCCGTGTACCCTTGATCATAGTTAGTACTCGCCGCTTGGTCTTCTACATCTGATTCTTCCGGAGTCTGAATTTTGATAACTCTTGTTGCGTTAAGATTCATCCTGTCTGTATCGTGTGGTAGAAAAGGTTCTGGTGGAGAGGTAAATAAGGCCCTATTGATGGTAGTAGTTCTGTCAATCTCTGGTGTTATGGATGTACTAAGTGGCGCTGGTGATCCCTGAGATAATGGTTCCGGGGTCGGTAAAGGTACCAGCTCTTGAAGAATGTCCTCAACAGTTGCTGGTAAAACCCGCTCTGGAGATCTACAAGATATGTTTGTTGGTGGAGCAACTTTTGAACTGATTGAAGTATTCCGGTCTTCTTTCTGTATTTTAGTGGAGATAAATGGTAAAATAAATTTTATATGCTAGTACCCTACCTAGAAATACCAATGTCAATCTTATTCCAGAAAACAAATATTTGACACGCAGTTGTAGAATCGAAGGCCCCGGTTTCGAGCGGAAGTTACCTTTCTATTCTAAACGGCCGTAGTTTGCAAAAAGAGTACAATAGTTAGTTGGTGACCTACACGTCGCTACTACAGCTTAAATATGTCGACTAACAATCCAACAAAAATACTTCAGCACCAGCCTCCCAAACTTCAATCATAGGATATCATTGGTTCGCTCCCCGGCGGAGGAACATATCCTTTCCGACATTTGTCGCTCACTAGTGAGTAGACAATCGTAAATTTAAGTTGGATAGCAGCTGGAGGCTAGGAAATGCAGTCGTTGTACTGGTATGAGAAATACCAGGAATTCAGTGATAGGTGCTCCAGCCGCCGCGATATGACTGAAATACTGTTAACGGTGACGTTAAATAGTACTTCAATCAATCAATTTAAAACAATTATTTGATTGGTTAATTAATTCTTTGATTGACAGCTGTGATCGGTCAATTGCAATAGAACCCCAAATGGATCTGCAATATTATAAGGCTGTCTTGAATTTTTTTTTTTTTTTTTTTTTTTTTTACCTTGGTTGAATTCAACCGGAGAATTAGCATATAAAGCATATGAAAATTTGACCACCTTTATTCATCCTTGTAATATTTCTCATGCAGAGCCATGATAGAACTGGATCATCTAGTATTTATTTTATAATGTCACGGTGAAATATTAATTGATTTATTGAATTGGGTTTAACGCCGCTTTTCATAGTATTTCAGTCATATCGCTACCAACGGGGATCGAAACGCATGACGTCCCATGATTGAAGATTACGAGTCAGACGCGCTACCGACTTCGCTATGACGGCGGCGTCACGGAGAAATAACAGCATTAATTTACAAATATATTTGTATAGTGAATATCATTGACTCCTTTGAAAATGACAAGCTTTTGTTGACCAAGAAAATGTATTTTTCTTATTAATTTATTTAATAAAATTAAACAACTGTACTGTACTTACTCCGTCTATTTGTTCTTTTTGGTTCTTCTTACACTTACAACATACAAATGGAATATCTTTGTTACCACGCACGGCTGCTTTGTACTGTCTGGCATTTATACCTGAAATTATTCAATTTTGTTTATTTGTAGTCTGGGGAGCAAAGGTTTCAACTTCGACCAACTTGTGGAGACTGACCAGGATTTAAATATTTCGCTCAGATTTATATTTATTTCTGAAATTACCAACACTCACATAAAAAAAACTTGCACGCGCGCTTCCACTGTGCCTGAGACTAATTGCTTGAAATAATACATTGGAAGGAAAAGGAACTCGAAATGATTTTACCTAGAAAACTATATACTTGTACATGGCATTGTGTTATTGGAATTTAACCAAATTCCACAAAATCTCGCTTGTTTCTGCACCTCACGAAAGAAAACTATTAATAAAGAAAGAAATTGCTTGTCAAAATTCTCAATGTTTTCCCCCATAGACAAAGATTTTTAAAATTCCACCAACTTGAAAATGCAATTTGCAACATCATTCAGTTTGGAGTAGTCCAAAACGTTGTTGTGTGGTAATGATTTAGAAAGTCCTTTAACCCATTCCCAAGTGGCAAAATTTTAAACTGGTCCAAATTGAAAGAAGTTGCAGACGACAATTTCAAGTTTGTGGAATTATAATTTTATTATTTTGGATAGAAATTGCATCGAGCTATTTCTTCATTTTTCACAATGTCTCAAAAACATTTTTCTTAAGGGGCGTAAAAGCAGGGCTTATGTGGGAAAGGGTTAAATACAACGGAATATTTAGAAACATTGTTAACTTTTATTTTTTCCTAGCATCAGTGGGATTTGGGATTTTTAGACTAACTTAAAAAGTTTGAAATTCAAGGACCACAATCTAGAATTATGCTAATTACGAGACATTCACTGTTTCTCGACAGTGTTTAGTATGTATGGATTCAAGATAGGAAAAACTTTGTGGAGATGTTTCGTCAAGATTTGGTGTAATAAAATGTATTATGAATTTGAAAATACCTAACTTATCACACTGCAATCACACCTTAATGAATATGAGCCACTCATTTTCTCTCGATTTTCTCCAATTACGAGAGCCTCAATCAGTGAATAAAAGATATATAGAGGATATTGAATAATTGATCATGGACTGCAGAATTTATTAAACGAGTTATCTATGAAATGATAAAACGAGGAGTTTTTATCTAATTTTGGGTTAAAATAAATTCGAGATTGGATGAATAGGAATTTGATATGAGATGACAAGACGTCATTTTGGTGGTAAAGATTTGGCATTACCATTGGCTCCTGAGAGCGCAAATTATAGACACGGATCAACATGTGAAACAGCATGATGTGTAATAATGTGATTCTCAGTTGAAAACACTGTGGGAAATATTGAAATTTCTTATAAAAAGCAATATTGTTTTTCCCAAGCCTTTTGAGGTGCATGAAAAAGCAGGATTTGGCATCAATCAATGTTGAAATGTTACATCAACCCACACCAAGGCAACCCCCATCCCAACCCAAATATTTTCAACAATGATGGAAATTTTCTCCAAAAAGAATATTTCTCAATTTTGTGGATTTTGTGCTGATATCCCCCACATTTTTGCAATCCTAGAATAAGCACTGGTTAATGTGTTAAGCTGTTAAACGTTTACCGTCCAGTCGAACCATCTATTATGAATAGGACTGGTAAGTGATCAAGAACTATCAACAGTTGTACACAATGATTCAATTCTACTCAAATTCTTTTTTGCTTATTTTGAAAAGCCCAACAAGAGCAGAAGGTCACAATCATTCAAAGATTAACTGCAGTGATGCACGAAGTAAAGTTATTACCACACACAAATACGGACGCGCATTACTTTTTGCTAATATTATGTTTACACACAATGGGACGATTTAAGAGGGAATTAATTTTCCTTATGTCATTCTCTCAGAATGACGCTTTTTAACACCCTTCAATATGAAAACTTTGGAAAGCACTTCGGAGAATATAGAACTTGCTTGTTACAAGCAATTACTTCATTGTCCACAATCTTTTTTAAGATTACATAAACTTAAAATTGTTCCAACTTCTTTCAATTTGGACTAGTCTAAAATTTTGCCATCTTGTTTTAAGCAAGTTAATTGCTGTGGAATTTTCTTGAATTGAAAACATCATCAGGGCTCATAAACGAGATAAAATGTTCGTTTTTATCATGGTTGGGTAAATTCGTATATTTCGATTAAAATTTTGTATGTTTTTCCTCTTGGGCATTTAATTAAGAAGTGGATTTCATCCTCGACTCCAGATTAACATAATTCTGTACTTTCTTTTGACTGTTTCAATACAATATTATGATCATGAGAATTACAATTCTCATGGACAGAAATCGGCTTCATAGGGAATAATATTTAATGTAAATACTTTCCAATTTTGTACACGATCATTTTAGAGAGAAAAAAACCCTCCAAATGTTAGCCATAGAAAAGAGGTAAACAAAATTGAAATACTGCGGTCAGTCATATGCGGAAAACCATCACAAAATGATATGTTGATATCAAACCGGGGATCGAGTGCACGATTGTGAGTTTCAGTTCTTTGGAAGAAAGATAGTATAGTGTCTTCTTGTCTTCTTTGAAAGAGGGGAAAATTGAATTATGCATTAAAATTCTCAGGTAAAATTGTCTCGCCATTAAATGAACTATGCCCCTAATCCAACAGTTTGCAAAAAAAAATTCAACTGTTTCATACGTAAAATGTAACTAGACACATTTTCTTTTCTAAAGTTATCTTGAAATTTGAAAACTCTATCCAGATACTATACGACGGATTTTAGGCTCGACAGAGTTGAAAGAAGTTTTATAAGATACATGTATTTCAAAGTGCAATTACATTGAAAAAGTTAATATGGGGTAGAAAATATAGCGTAAAAGAGGAAATTGCTTGTTACAAGCAAGTTTATCCTTGTCCCCATTTTTCAAAGATTTATTTCTGCAGGACGTAAGTGTGGTGATAAAATGGGTTAGATAAGACTTAGCTGTTGAAAGTACTTATATCAAACTTATCTGAGCTATATGCATTCTGCTTAGATATCAATGTCTTTGTTTCAAAAAGTTAGGGGTATAAGCGTAGTCAAATATATATATATTATTTGTTTTAGAGAGGATATGACAAAGATTCGGTCAGTTCTAACAGAACCATTGCAGCAATGCAAATCAGAAACACCAGATATACAAAAGATTTTTCCTGCACATTATTTCTCTTGATCTTCGACTGTTTTGAAATAAGTTTCGGATAATTATTTTTCATATTTATCATGCGAGGACTTCGAATCGTTTGATTGCTTATGTTAAAGGCACTTACGAAATATGATTCTTCAGACTTGAATATCTACGTTACCTTTTTGTGCTATAAAATCTATTTACTTCTATTTATTTCTATTTCTTCTTAGTGTTTTTTCCATGACTTATATTTACATGTTTATAGAACCGAATATTCAACATTTCAAGAAAGAAAGAAAATAATAAGTTATCATGAAATTCGAGTAAACAGTAAGATCATTAAGCAGTGCAAAATTAAAGCTTTTTTGTACATAGGACACAACGCCCGTAATTAGACACGCTCGAGAGTAAAATGGAAATAAAGGCAAAAATAAGGCATACTTAATCAAAGTACCGAAACTACTGTTAGCTAGCAAAGAATGGTTTTCTTCATTGCCAAAGGTTATTATGAAAACAAACGAGTTTACTTTATGTAACCCAGAAATTACTATAGGGATGAGTGTATTTTTCACTGCGTTTATTGGAGTATAAAGTGCAATTGCCTTAGCACTTGGCAAATAACGCCCGTAGGGCGTTATTTTTAAGCCATGTGCTAAGGCAATTGCACTTTATACTCCAATAAACGCAGTGAAAAATACACTCGGCCCATATAATTGCAATAGGTCTACTTTCAAATCCGAAACGGATAGAGAGATAAAAATAAAAACAAATAAACGAACTGTGGGCGGAGTTACTTTTCTTTGACAGGCGTATGGATACATTGACACAGTTTATCGCTCGAGTCGTTGTAACGGCGGACATTTTATTTCGTCGCTTGGGGTTTTTGAAATGGAAATTCGAACATTCGTTGGATTTATTTGGAATTATTATGAGGAAATACTAACTTTAAACTCTTTAAATTATGATATCTGGGTCGATAACATTTAGAATTATGAATAGATGCTGTGTAATAGACAAGAAATATAAACCTACCACATTGACACGATGCATGATGATGTCGCGAAGCCGATTCGACATCTCGGATTTACGGCTAATAAAGGTGAGTTTTTCGAAATCTTCATGTTTAAAACGAACATTATAATTTTCCAGAGCTTCGAAAAAAGTGTAATTGAATGGGAATATGTATATCAGAAAAAATATGATTAGAATAGCTTTATCTTTTGTACGAATAAACTGATGCGCGACAAAGAAACAGCAGACTCCGTTTAATAACTCTCGAAAACTTGGACCCACCGAATTTCGCAATGTTCATAGTATCAATACATTTTCAGGAAATCAAATTAAAGATCATCCGTGGAAAGTTTATGTAAAGCTAAAAAATTCTAAGATCGAAGAAATTTTCATGTGGAATTTGCATGATTTCTAGCAAGTTTCTGTAGCGATTTTTAAAGTCGACAGTGGTACCAGTCTATTCTAACCAATGATCACATGAATTATCTAGGCCCTTATCAAAATTCTTAAATCAAAGCGCTAAAAGCGCCGAAGGCCTGATTTAAAAAGAGGCAAGGTTGCATTTGAAGGCATGCTCTCCAAGTTTTTAATCTTTTTAGCAAGGCTTTTTTTAGGCGAGGGAAACCAAGGGTTCCATTTACCTATAGGGATCGTAAGCCACATTCCGAACTCACTTCAAAGGAAAAATGTCGAACGGTATGCTCACTATATAGCGCTGAGTCCACAAAAAAACAACTAATTCCCAAGGAATAGATTACTTCGCCCGATACCGCTTTGCAGACAGGCGCAACTCGCGTTTTTTTATAATTCCAAAGTTTAGATGAACACAAAGATTGATTTCCAAGCCAAACTGTAGCATAGAACCATTTCGAAGCCAACTACAAAGTTTAGATACAAAGTTTGAACTAAGAAGTATCGTATCCTGTTGTACAGCATGCACAATATAAACTTTTAAAACCAAGTGCTTCCCATGTTTTTATGATCTGCAAAACTTAGAGTGCCAGAGTAATGATGCTATCGTGACCTGCTTATCAAAATCGCGACTTTCACATAAATGTAAGAATAAAATGCAGGCGTTCAAGTGAATAGCATTTTCGTAAATAGGTACCAATATGGAAAAGTTATTTCATAGGGGCGATCTAACCTTCTCTTTGAAATTTCTTACGAGAAGAGTGTTTTGACGGTTGAGATTCGGCGGGAAATGGGGCGGGGCGTAGAAAACACGAGCTGGTTATCTATCTATTTCAATTTTAATAAGGATGTTCGCTCATGCAATCAAAGTATTATAGAGTTCCTCCAATATTTTTACATTATGATTTTTGGTGTTTTTTTTTTTTTTTTTTTTTTTGTATGGGGTTAAACACCGCTTTTAGCAATCTATCAGTCTAATCGCGGCGGTTGGAGCACCTAACCGAGATTTTCTGTTGTTTTTCACACCCGTACTACCCCTACATCCTTTCTGAGCCTCCAGCTGCTCTTCCAACATGTGTTTATTACATTAAGAAGATAATTGTATATCTTCTACAAAAATGCATTCCGAAGTTGCTGTAGAGAAAAACGGTCATTTTTTTTTTTTAGTGTGAAAATGACACTTAAAACGATACCCCCTACAAATAAATTGGTAAATAAAAGCCCGTTTTGAGTTCATAAAAGGTTCATTCCTTATTCTTCGGAAAAAATATATCCTATCAGATTAAATAATTGATAGATTTATCGAGATCTATAAAATACATAAGGATCTGTGGCCATTTTACAATGTCTACTGATAACTCGTTTTTGTCAAAATTTTCAATGGCATCAACATTCGATGTTACTTAAAATGATATTGTTGGAGTAATACGGTCTTTCTCATTTTCCGTGAAAAGGTGATACATTCCAAGAATTCTGGTGATAAAATTTTCACATCGGGACATAGAGTAAATTCTTAATATTTTGAGATTTTTGTACATTAAACGGGGGAAATTCACGAGAAAAATTTCTTTTCAACCCATTCAGGAAGTTTGTAACTCAGAAATCATACAAACTTTTAACGAATTGAACTTTATTTGCACAAAAATAATCATGTATTAGATTTTGTTTAGATAACTTAAAAAGGAAACATCTATACCCATAACTGTATAGACACATTTTCGTCTGGTATATATAATCCTCAAATCGGCTAATTGTCAGTAGAGTGAAATGCGGTGAACGCTATTATGTGCTAGGTATGTGAAATCTTTGAATATATGAGAGAGACAGAGACGCAAATAAATAGAACAATGGCGGAAATATAAGTGATGTACGTTTAATTCACGAGCAAAGATATTGAATTTTATCTTAAAAATGGCAGGAACTGTGGTTCTTGGAGATACAAAGTAAAACATGTGTATCCTGCTTTACAAAAAGAAAAGAGCGTCATACTATGAATCGTCACGGATAAAAAAATCTCCAGGCGGTACAACAAACCTTTTTGTACAGCGTAAATGATGCTCAATTTTACATAGCGTTATTCGTTTTATTTAGCGCGGAAACGCGGAAAAAAAGCTATGGCGTCGCAATAAATGGTTGTATTGATTGCATTACAGAAATATGTTTTCATTCGGATGCCTGATAAAAAATTTAGTGATATAGTGTTAAATTCAACTGCATTAAATTCCGTTGTCAATAACTTTCCGACTCGACGTTAATTATTGCGCGGTACGTCATATGAACCTAAATACGCAGGAGCGAACATCCTTAAAGTTTTTGGAATGTAAAAATGTACCAGTCTACTTTTTCTTTCATTCTTCTATTTTACTTTTCTCTTCCGATGGAACATATTAATAAAGTTTACTATTTAAAAACAAAATGTGGCAAATATAGTCGGTTGGAATAGTAAGTGTTTGAAAAAATCTTCGTATTTTTCCGGAGATTTCTGTGACACAGCGTAGTGATATGCAAGCACTGCGTTGAACACACAAAGCACTTTGTGTCGCTCAAAAGTTGATGACGTATACTGGACCTATTTTTTGCGCGCGCATGAGCACAAAAAAGCTACGTAGTACACACGTTCGGTTTTTTGACTCGATTATCTTTTTCCTAGGCAATTTCAAGGAAACAGGGTTGTTTCCTATGGTCTGCTAACCAGGCCAAAAATGATCGGATAAAAACCAGACTTTTTTAGGCGAGGATCATTTCCGTGAGTGAAAATAGACCGGTACCGCCGTCGACTTAAACAAGGGAACCGGTCTATGGTTAAAAACTTTACTGTCTTTTTTCAGACATACTTTTTACCGTGGATACCGAAATTTATTTTAGTGGGAAAAACATATTTGTGACAGGCCTCTCTCTCTCTCTCTCCTGTTTTCTATCAAATAATTCAAGGATTAAACTTTGTGCCATAGAATCAATCGGCTAGTCAAATCATACACTACCGACCGATATATCATTCAGTATCAGACAGTAATTTCAGATGAAGTGCATTTGGTAAAACAATCTGTAGACATTTTTGAAGGCACCTAAACATTAATATCTTCAACACTAGACAGTAATTTCAGATGAAGTGCATTTGGTAAAACAATCTGTAGAAATTTTTGAAGGCACCTAAACATTAATATCTTCAACACTAGACAGTAATTTCAGATGAAGTGCATTTGGTAAAACGATCTGTAGACATTTTTGAAGGCTTTAAGGACGCAAAAAGTCAAACTATCTCATATTATACATCAATTAAACTACGAAGAAAACGTATTTCTAGAATCCGTATAACTATTTGTATAATTACTTGAATTAGTAAGGCCTTGAAATGTAAGAAATGATATCACAAGACGTCATCTTTGGCACGAGGACACTTTTGTGGACATTTTTTATTATATTTTTCAATTAGAAATAATTGGACCATGCTCGGCAATGTTTGGTAAATGATTGTTTGTTAAAAACATATTTCTAAAATATCTTTTAACCTAGGAGATTATTCTTATAAACGACATGATGAGTCTTTTAAAATCACATATGCCATTTTCCCCGTTCATGGGACACTTTGATGCTTTCTTATTTTTTCAAAAGTAATTGTTTATTATAAAGTCCATTTTTAGCAAAGGATTACAATCGAGACGATCGGAGGTGATGCAAATTCCTTACCATACTGATAATGAAAGTTTTGTAATACGCAGGAGAAAAAACATAAGCAGCAGGTCTTTTTAAAGTGACACGATTTCCTGACGTTACGTTACAGGAACGCCGTTTAACTTCCAAGTAGAACTTCCTATTGGAGGTTATTAGATCCAGCGATCCGTTAATTACTCAACCACTAAGAAGGGGTAAAACAGATTATTAGACGGTTCACTTTTAGAGCGATGGGCAATATATAGTGGAATCCTCTATATGGGCAACCCAGACCTTGGCTATATAACTCTTCGTCGGAACAGGCTTTATGCATATCCGTATAGATCAAGGTTAATTGCTACTATATATTTCATTTTTTTGTTATTTACAACACATGAGTTGAAAAATCGGTGTCGCGATTTACTAATTTCTCTGTTTTATAATGTATTGACTTACCTGTACCACAAGTCCTATGTTGCCATCCTTCACAAACATCACAGGCAACAGCATGCTGACGAGGCCGCACTTCTCGAGCACAAGCTACACACGGAAAATCCATTGTTTAATCTGATGTCTATTCTCTAAATTGGCTGCTTCACAATCAAATTATTTAAAGTTTAATGATGCAACACAACGAAGACATCCACTTTTATTATCCCAAGGCGGTCGTAACGACATGAACATATGAATATGTGAAATAGAGGTGCCCAAAATTCAAATGTGAATTTATAGTAGATTCAAATTCTGTTTGTAACGACTTTAACCACGCGTAATTAATCAAAAGTAATTGCATCAAACTATCAAGTATGAATTAAAGGACCGACAACTTATATATCCAACTTCAAGCAACAATTTGGAGATAATTAAAGAGATTAATAAAATAATTGGTCTCAAAATGAATCAAGTAGAATCGTCTTTACTGATTGCAAACGATTTTCGAAAGAACCGTCTATTCATTCGTTTTTTTTTTTTGTTTTTTTTTTTTGGGGGGGGGGGGTATAACATGAAACCAAAATACAGATAGAAATACATATTCACTTTTTGATTTGGCTATGTTTAACCCATTCCCAAAAAATAACGCTTTTTGACGCCCCTCGAGAAAAATAATTGGGAAAACATTGGGATGAAAGAAGAAATTGCTTGAACCAGGAATTTTTTTCCTTTTTCCAAATTTTTTTAACCAAAATAGTTGAAAATTCTCAAATTACACTTACTTAAAGGTCGCCTGAAACTCTGTTCGTTCTGACAAGTCTAGGATTTTGCCATCTGGTAACAGGGTAATAAGAGTGAATAATTTCATTTAAGATTTCAGCCCTAACGACCAGTGTGGAAACGCAAACGTCTTTATTTTAGAAAGGCTATATTTACTTAGTAATTCTCAGAAAGGGACACTTGTCATTTTGTAAATAAACTAAATATCACATAACATTCGATTATAAATATATTTAATGAAAGTAAATGAATAAAAAAATTCTTTAATGCGTTTCACAACGCAAATTTATTGAAAATATTAACAACCGTCAACGATAATTTGGAAATTAGGAGTGTTTCAAAACACATTGATAGATGAAAAGAAATCCTCAATTTTTAAATTCAAATTTCATTTTGTCTGTAGCTTGAGTGATTGTTTTACAGATTTTGCACGAAATATCGTTTCAAAAACGATACGAGATAAGTTAAATGCGAAAAAGTATCCAAGAGTTTTCTTGATTGTATATTTACGACCAAAACAGTCATAACGGGGACCAATAATTGTTCCTTCATTCACTTTCCTCTCCACCATGCCAAGAAACATAGATATAGAGAATCCACGATCTTAATCACAATTAAATATATCTGTCTTCCTAGCTGACTGCTTGGTACAAGTAAAGATATAAAGTGAACAATCCCTGAAATTAAGAGAGTAATAAAGTTATAGTTCGTGTACGCTTCTCCGACAAGAACTCTATATTCGGCCGTACGGACGGACGACCTGGGAACACCAAATAAATGAACGCGGATGTGGTAAGTCGTGCGTCATGGCCTACAATTAGGTCTTAAAACATACTCACACAACTCCGCCTTTTCAAGCACCTCACGGAAAAGGCTTTGAAAAACGTTGCGGAAAATGAAGAAATTGTAACAAGCAATTTCTTCATTACCAACAATGTTTTCTACCTAAAAATGGCAAGAATTTTTAAAATTCCATCAACTAGAAAGTGTCGTCTGCAATTTCTATGAAATTAAAAAAGTCTAGAATCTTATCGGTTGATAATGGTTTAAATACTTCACAATTTCTGAGATTTTTATTGAGTGTAAAGGGGTCTGCTGGGAAGTGCGGTAACATTCGATCCTGATCAGAAAGAGCGTACTGGACAAGCTATCTAGGGTCAACATTTAGTCTTTAAGTATTAGAATGGCCATTATACAATACCATTTGATTATTTCCGACGTGACCTCTGCTGTTTTCAATGCTATTTTCAAATATATTCTTACGGAGCACCTGGGAGGTCATTTGTCGCCTGTTAAATCATATGAAAAAGTGCAAACATATGAATTCAGCCGAGCTTAGCAATTTATGAAAAACCAGAAGTTTTCTGTAAAATCGTAGTAATACGTATATGGTAAATACAGATAGTATAAGGCTGTTTTTACAATATTTTGTTGCCAACCGACACTGAAAGTTACAAATATTGCGGCGCTTTCTACTAAAACACAGCTCCAATATTCGTAGGAACTTTTGTGGTTAATATGGAAATCACCTGTAACAACCAGCTTTTCCCTTTTTCAAATTGGTTTCTACACTACACTGCCCTAACTTCTCAGGTTCAAGACTTTATGAGATGTTATCTGCAACCTCTTTCAATTTAAAAATTTTGAAATCTGGCAATGAGTAAAAAGGCTGTTTTCTGAAGTCTTTTCTGGGGCTGCTAAAAGGGAAGTTTCAGCCCTAGCACGCTTTCATCCTGAACTGGGTTGATACTTTTCACACTCCTGGGTTAAAACTTTTTGCATGACAGATCGAGTTTTTTTACACAGTCTGGCTTGTTTCGAAAAGAATTTGAATCATTACCTTACAATCCCACATTTTGACAGGAAAATAGATTTTGAAAACAATATGAGAACAAGATGTTTCTGAAACATCATGCCCTCCTAACAGCCCTTTTAGGCATTGTGACCTTGATAAGCGACCTTCGCCTTGTCACATGACCTCGAACTTGGTATCTGCAGATGCTTATCCCTGATATCTAATATTCCAAAAAGAGCATTGTGTCTGAAAACATGACTTCAACTTGGCATCTGTAATTGGGCATTAATGAGATCTATAGTCATGCCACATATGAGCATTGTATACTGAATGGGGTTAAAGTTAATGCAAATTGCAGACAGACAAATGGACAGGACAGATGGACAATGGTAAAACAATATGCCCCGATCGATACAGGGGTATAAAAAGAGAAACTGCTTGTAACAGACCATTCCTTCAATTTTCTACCCCAGTTGGTAGTATATAATATCCACTTCAGACATTCGTCAGTTGTCTACTTTAGATCAGTTGGTTAATTTTTGTCCAGGGGTGGTTAACGATTACAAGACGACAAGATTTCAGACTTGTCTAATTTGAAAGAAGTTGCAGATGTCATTTGAAATTGCAATAAAATTGGAGTTCACATGTATGTGCCAAATAAGGAAAACACTTTTTGAGAAAAGGAAAAACTGCTTGTGACAAGCAGTTTTTCCTTTTCCAACAATATTTTCCATCATTGTATTTGTTCAAGACGTCAGAAAGCGTTATTGTGAGGTAATGGTTTAAATAATGACAGTTTTACAACAAAAATTTAAACAAAGGCAATCAAGAACTGCGGAAACCAAGTGAGCCACTCATAGTTGCCAGTATAAACAACATCTAATCTATTTAGTTATTCAGCATATAGATTTTGACAAATTATCTTCTCTTAATGAATTTCAATTTCTAATAGTTCAATGTAACAAATCAGTATTACTATACACTAGGTTACTTGATGAAGTCCAATATTTGCTGATATAGGAAAACTTTAAGCTATACAAAATCATTAACAGAGTAACCTATCATTTAACCCATTCCAATGATATAGCAATACTGTAATTTGACAATCTGAAGAAATATGACATTGAAAAACGTTACGGGAAAAAGAGAAATTTCTTCTACCAAACAACACATTTGTTGAACTTTGAAATGCCCATTGCAGCTGCTTTCAATTCGGACCAATATAAAATTTTGTAATGGATTAAACAAAATTATCTGAGAAAAGAAACTTCATTGACTTTGGATATTGACGAAAAAGAAAGTGCAGCTTCCTGAGGCCTTATTTTTGTCCTTGGTTGAATACATAGTAACGGAATATACCCATCAGGAAGATCAAATGAAGTTAGTTAGTCTATTTCTACTTTTAATTCTTTGAATGAGTAAGGAAGCATAAGTCATTAGTCTCTTCTCAACAGATAACAAAAGGTTTGTCATCAGTTCCCAGAACCTAGATAGAAAGCAAGTTCTGAAATATGTTGAAATCTGTCCAAGAACCACAATACACCATAGCTAACGATATTTCACAAAGGTCACTAGCCAACCGGTAACACAAGGTTAGTCATAAGCTCCCTGACAGCAGGATAAATAGCACATTCTGGACTTTGATGATATCTCTCCATGAACCTTTTTAACATCTGACTAATTTGTTGTAAGTTTGGATTGGGAAGTGTGGGGCCTTTCTCCACCAAAGTTATACTGTTGTCTTGTATATTGTATAGTAATGGTATGGTGATGGACTGTGGCTCTGACTGCTGGGGTAGCTGCAGCCCTATACGAGTCAACTGCAACTGAAAGTCAATACAAATTAGTGCAACTTGCTCAAATGATAGAATTGAACATGAAGGTTGAATTGAATAAATTTCTATTGTCTGTTGAGGTAACAGGCTATAAATCCAAGAGGTACAGGGCTTGAGGGTCTTTTCACAGCAGTTACATTTTACATAAGCAAAGGAAGCAGATCCATGAGGGATCACAACTTGTGACAAGAAGTTGCAAAATCAAAATGGCTAAAGATCACTCACCGAGTTCTTTATTGAATAAAGCATCATGAAACTGTATCCTATTTAAGAAGAGTCAAGCAGTGGAAAAGGCTAATTAAGTTTCTTAATATTTAAAATCTAACATTTCATACACTTTACATTGTTGTCTGCAATTCCTTTCAATTTGGACTAGTCTAAAAAATTGCCATCTGGTAATGCGTTAAGTTTGACAATAAACAATCAAGGATCACAAAAGCTCACCATGAGCATGTTGTGATCAGGTGAGTTAACATCAAATTTTGAGACAGATGACAATTCAAAAGAGATGCACACAACAATTTCAACATTTGATAGAATTTTGAGTACATCTGGTTTTTGGGAAATAATCTAGGTAGAAAAGTAAGAAATTGAATACAACAAGTAATACTTCATATTCCATATCTTGGAATTATTTTATTTATGGTCCTGAAAAAGCAGGACAGTGGAAAAATTGGTTTGGCCAAAGTTGTTGATAAAAATTAACTTTGCAAAAGAAGTATTGGCTCATGATCAAGTCTTCAGGATTTTTCAGTTCTTTGATTTTATTACAGTTCTGGCAAAGATATTCATTCAGTATGAAAAGGGTTAACAACACTCACCATAAGAACCATTTTTGCCATAACCACAATAGCAGGTGTTCCAGCAGGAGCTATATGGGCATATGTTGGTGGTATGGTCATTAACAGCTGGACAGCCCACTTCAATGTCCGGTCTTGGTTTGGCATCTGTATTGAAATGGAGGTTTGTCACATTGATATAGAGTTTTCATATTTGTTTTATCTAACCCTTTCCAGTACTAACCTTGGATTTTACGTCGCTGTGGTTTTATATTTGAGAATATTTTGAGGAAAAAGGAGAAATTGCTTGTATTGTAACAAACAATTTCGTCTTTTACCAACATATTTTCTACCACATAGGATGATTTCATTTCAAATTTCATCCAAATTGTCGTCTGAAACCACTTTTAGTTTGTACCAGTCTCAAATGAAAAAAGAACAAAACAGGAAAGGGTTAAAGAATATCTGTATTCAACAAACAGCTGTAAGCTAAAATATCCATCAAGTTGATATGACCCTGCCAGTATCATACAGTGTATATAAGAACTGTTCCTTTAACCCATTATAACACAATCTCTCCTTTTTACGCCCCTCAAGAAAAAAAACTCTTGAAAACATTGTGGAAAATGAAGAAATTGCTTGTAACAAGGACTTTCTTCATTACCGGTATCTACCAAGAAAGTTCTAAAATTTGAAATTATATAAACCTTATTAACCTCATCTGCAACTCCTTTCAATTTGGACCAGTCTAAAATTCTGTTATGTGGGAATGGGTTCAATCAAAATTCGAAGTCTCTTCTTCACTTTGAATCTAAAGTCAATGCATACATGTTCAATGTTGAAGATAATACATGAGTGTTCATATAATAACAAAATCTTCAAAACAATAACTTTCATACAGATAAAGTCAAGCCGTTGTTTTAGATAACAAGTTTAACCCATTTAGAAAATATTGTGGACAATGAAGAAATTGCTTGTTACAAGCAATTTCTTCATTATCCACAGTGTTTTCTACCCCTAAAGCCAAAGAATTTTAAATTTTCATCAACTTTAAAAAGTTGTCTACAACATCTTTCAAATTTGGGACTAGTCCAAAATTTTGACATCTGGTTATGGGTTAATAAAATGGTATTCAGTTAACCCTAATTTGATATACTACCAATTGCATGATCATAATTTTAGCTATAAATATATTTAACTCTTAAATTCAATTATTAGAAATACACTGCAAATCACATAGCGTAGCATTATCAACTTCTGATATAATTTGTGAAAAAAAAGGACATAAATGTTGGCTTCAGCTCAATCCAAATTGCACTAGTGTTATATTACCCGCATATTGCATGTTTATTCATATCTGCACTGTAGGTCATTTTACAGAAAATAGTTACCAGCTGTAAAAGAAGATTGAAATCCCAAACAATCCTACACAGAGGAGTGAATTGTTGGACAGATCAGTAACCCTGGACTTTAAACAAACTTACCAGTTCTAGCCTCATTATTTGAACGCAGTCTTTAAGTACTCTCACTCCAGCTTTCAATAAACGACTGAATGCTGTAATAGCATTTGTTTTATAAGGAGGGCAGCCAACCTGGAAAGGTAAAATTAATTAATGATATATCAACCCATTATCTGACATCAAAATTTTAGAGAGGTCCCAATTGAAAGAAGTTGCAGAAAACAATTTAAAGTCTATGAAATTTTGATTTTTTTTAACAATTTGGGAAGAAAACATTGTAGATATTGAAAAAATTGCTTGTAACAAGCAACTTCTTCATTTTCCATAATGTTTTCCAAAGCTTTTTTTTCTTTGGGGCGTCTAAAAGCATCATTGAGTAGGAATGGGTTAACAGCTGAAACAAGAAATCTGTGAGTCAAAACTCACTTTGTATAATACCCTCACTTGCACTACTAAGTTAACTACAGTGAAAAATGAAATTCTCCCTAAATGTAGCATATTCTATAGGCACCATGTAGCACATCTAGTTGAACCACCAAACCAAGATTCAAAAGCATGCAATTCATAGTTGCTGGGATAAATGTAACAAGCTACAACCTATACTAGACGATGTCTGAAAATAAACTAAGATGTAAAAAAGAAAGTAGATAAATTTGGAGAATAATTTAAGTAATAGCAATGTAGTACACCTGTCTGTACCACCATACGAAGTTTCAAAAGTATGCTATTACTAGTTGCTGAGAAAATGAAACAAGAATATACTATTATACCAAGCACTGTCCTAAATTAACTAAGTCATTAAACAGGAAATAGATAACTTGTAGACCATATTCATTAAGTGCCAATCAAGACACCAAGCTGAACCCACTTGTCAAGTTTCAAGTTGATTCTATGCATAAATGTCAAGAAAAAATGTGACAAAACCACTTTGTGTCTGAAAAATAAATGCAGGAAGTAGATAACATACAGACATGAATTTAATAAGCACCATAGAAGACCCTTAGCTGAACCTTCAAATCAACTTTCAAGTCGGTGCCAACAACAGCTGCTGAAATAAATGCTAGAAAAACATACCACTATACCCTTCAATGTCTGAAAATTAACAAAGTCATAAAACAGGACATAGTTAACTTGAAAACCTTAATTCAGTAGGGGCATTGCAGGACCCCTAGATGAACCAACATATCAAATTTCAAGTCCATGTTATCAGTAGTTCCTGTGAAAAAGTGACAAAAATATACCAATATACCAAGCAATATCCGAAAATAAACGAAGTTGTAAACCAGTTAATTTATAACTTTCCTACGTAAACTCACTATGATCTATGAAGGAACGCTAGATAAACCTCCACAACAATTTTAAGTCAATGCTATCTTTAGTTGCTGAGAGAAATGCAACAAAAATATACCACTATACTAGGTAATGTCAGGTAAAATAAATCAAGTTGTTAAACAGGAAGTAGATAACTCACGGACCTAAACTCAGTAAGCACCATGTAGGACCCCAAGATGAACCTCCATATCAGGTTAAAAGTCAATGCTATCAATAGTTGCTAAAAAAATTGCAAAGAAATTGTAGCACTGTCCCAAGCAATGTCTGAAAATAAACTAAACAATTCAACAGGAAGCAGTTGACTTGCGGACCTAGATAAAGTATGCGCCATGAAGGACCCCTAGCTGAACCTCCACATCAAATTTTAAAACCTTGCTATGAATAGTTGCTGAGAAAAATGCAATGAAAAGTATTGGTTACAAACAGATGGACAAGGATAAATCACTATACCCCCCTCTTCCTTGAAGCAGAGTATAATTATGAGGTCTTGGTTGCCCAATGATATTACATAGGAAGACCTAGAAATTAGCACAAAAGAACAAAAAGTAGTTTTATGTGGAAGTCTCATATATCCGTTTCTTCTAATGCTCTGAAGCTTTTCACATGCATTTGTGACTACCACATCATCCCCTAGGCAAAGAGGGAATTTTACCCTTTCTAGACTTAAAAATTCTTAGTTAAAGCTTTACATTCAACTTCCATGTCAGTGTTTTATCTCTGCTTCTATGTATGCTAATGCTCTGGAACTTTGAAAATATGTTTTGCCCATAACATCATCCCCCAGCAAAAGATTCATTACTCTTAAATTCAATTAAGTTGTTCATTGTATTTTTACCCTTTTTTTTACTTATAATTCTTGGTTGAAGTTTTATACCAAACTGCCCTATCTCTGTTATATCTTTGTTCCTATGGATGCTATCGCTCTGAAACTTTGCATTTGCATTTTTGACCATAACATTAGAGATGGGAACCATAACTCTGAAAGTAATTTTAGTGGAATTTGGACCCCTTTTTGACTTAAAAATGTGTTTAGTTTTGAGTGCAACTGTCTAATCTTTGTTATTTCTCTGTTCCTACATATGTCATAACTCCTAAACAATGCACATGCTTCTGTGACCAAAATATCAACCCCGTAGCAAATATTCATTACTCTGACATTCATTTTAGATGTATTCTTTCAGTGGGATAGAAAATATTGTGATAAAAGAAGAAATTGTTTGTTACAAGCAATTCCTTCTTTTTTACAATATTTTTTCAATTATTAATCACAGGGACATAAAAACCAGAGATTGAACAGGCAAGGGTAAACAAATACTCAATATTCTGACATTCACACAGCCAATTTACACCCAATGTCAGCATTGAATAGCCAGCACTCAGATAGTTAAGTGTTGCTGTCACAGATAGCTTGTTTACCTTGTAATCAAAATATCTTTCAAATATCTGTATCTCTTCTTGGGACCATTGATCTTTATACTCTGAAAAGTAGAAAAAGTATTCTGAAAAAGGTCAAACAACTTTTACAAGACAGAACAAGATGTGTTTGTGAAACACCATGCCCCCGAAACAGGGTGATTTATATTGGAGTTTTTTTCTTCGTTTTAGAGAAAAGGGTTGAAATTTTGACCTTGACCTTGATGAAATGACCTTCCCCAGTTGCACCTTGTTGATACCTAACTACATACCGGTTATTAGCATTGTAACTTAATTAGGGATGAAGTTATAGGAAAATGTTTAGTTGGCAGGTTACGTTTTTGAGTAACGTTGTAGGGAAAAGGGTTAAGATTTTGACCTTGACCTTGATGAAATGACCTTCCCCAGTTGCGCCTTGTTGAGACCTATCTACATACCAAATATTAGCCTTGTAACTTAATTAGGGTTGAAGTCATAGAAAAATGTTTAGTTGGAAGTTTTGCAGACAGACAGACAGACGGACAGACAGATAGACAGACAGACGGACACCGGTAAAACAATATTCCCCCAATCTATTGGTGCGGGGGCATAAAAATTCTAGAAAGATCCAATGAAAACTTACCCACTACCTTGTCCTATTTGGTCACACATCAAGGAGCTAGAGACAACAAAATCGTATAAATTCAAAGATATTGCAGACAACAATTTAAAGTTTGTTTAAACTAAAAAACAACTGCCAAAAGGGGTAGAAAGCAATGCAAGAAAGGAGAAATTGCTTATTAGTTATAGGCAGCTTTTCTCTGTTCAACTATGTTTTTAAAAAAAAATCTACAAAGTGTTATAACACCAAATTGTATGGTAATGACTAAAGAAATCAATAGCCTCTTTCAGTTTGATTTAGTCTCGAAATTTGACATCTAGTCAAAGACTGTACAATCAGAATGCAAATGTTGGAATTGTAATGACTATTTTGATGTATCTTTATAGATTCAACATATAGAAAGCAATGAAACAGCATTTGTAATCAATTCTACGGTCTGAAGTCAAATAATTTGGATTAGAGCATCAAAATGGTTTTCAAATTGACTTTATGACCCTGAAACAATAAGGCATCCCTTTGGTCAAGGCATGGTCAAATATGCATATTCTTGCTGTCATTGGGGATATAATTACAAGCTCAAAATTACCTGGTAAAGGTTGAATTTTCATGTGGAGTGTT
The DNA here is from genome assembly GCA_946902895.1 of Fragum fragum. Classification (NCBI taxonomy): domain Eukaryota; kingdom Metazoa; phylum Mollusca; class Bivalvia; order Cardiida; family Cardiidae; genus Fragum; species Fragum fragum. Next base: position 34,780,376 of record OX336368.1, on the reverse strand, counting down.
TGTAGAGTAGAAGAGTTCAAGCTGATCTTGTATTGTAGTGAATCCACTTTGAAAATGTTGGTAAATGGATCAGGAGCTTGTGCTGATGCAATATGCTTCTCCTGCATGACCACTCGTGAAATATGCCGTCGTAAAAACTTGCAGCCAAGAAAACGTTCCAGTGAAGATAAAGGTACATGGAGGGGTAACTGTTGAATTGGGGTCTGTTTAAGTAGATTATCAAATGCCTCATGAGACAACAGGGTTGGTGTAGATGCTGCCCAGGCTCTCTGTGGTAACATTCTGGATGGTGGACTCATAACTGAAAGAAAAAATTTAAATTTGAAATTGCACAATTTCTAGCTTCCTCCTTCCTAAATTTTGGATTCTTTTGCCGTTTTGGCTAGAAACAAGAGGCCCAAGAAGGCCTGTATTGCTCCACTGGCTTTAACATCTCCAGATTTGAAGTCTGTAATTTCAGAACAATGCTTGTAGATGCTGGACAAAGGCTAATCACAATAGTACTTTGAACGCCATGATGTTCCAATTTTATTTTCATTAAAGAAAACCCACATAATACTTGGTCTTGTAGTATTCTTTTGTCTGAATTTAATTTCTTTTACAATGCAAGAAGAATGGTTGAAATTGGTACATTGGTTTGGCAGAAGAATATGTTTGAAGAAAAAGTTTACGCACAGACAGACAAACGCACCCAGCGACGAAACACGTGTGACAGACAACGCCATGACAATAGCACTCTAGCAACTAAAAATTGTGAAATAAATATATTTCTCCCATAACCTGAAAATTTTGGTTTTGTTTAATCTGAATTCCAATAAATTATAGCAGACTGTTTTTAGCTACAATGTTTTTCATAACTTATTGTCAGTACATAAAATGATTTTGTTAGGTATTTTGCATATACAAATCTGTAAAGGAAGAATTAAAAAATAATTCTATAGCTTCATAAGATGAATTTATCTCCTTTTGATCAATGTTCTAGAAAATGTACCTGTTCAGATTCCTACACATGTAAACTTACAAGATATTTACATCTCTTTGCATTTACATGTATAAAAGTGATAAATTAAAGCTCACTCTGACTGAAAACAGCATTTTGAGGTCTCTTTACAACTATTTGTGATGATTTACTGGGTCTGACCTGAATTCTACAAAATACTTAATTACCCCTAACCCACATACCCTTTACCAACAATACCAACAATACCAGCATTTAGGTGATTGCATCAACTTAACTATTCTTAACACATTTAGGAACGGGTCATCCATAGAACATTTATACCATGATTCATTGAAATTAGTACAATCTATAGGGAGGAGAAGATTTTTTAAGTTTTCAAAGTAAAAATTGGCCAAGCCTTGCCACTCCAACATTTATGGGCCCATCAAAATTCCATGAACAATTTGAGTAAAGGAACACCAAAGGAATATTGATACCAAGTTTCATTGAAAGTTGGAAGTAGAATTTTTTAGATTTTAGAGTAAAAAAAAGTCCCGCCCCTGCCATGCCGCAATTCAGGGTGCAATCAAAATTCCAAGAACAATTCAAGTAAAGGGTCACCAAAGGTACATTCATGCCAAGTATTGTTGAGAGTGGTCATATGGTTTGGGACACAAAGATTTTTTAAAGATTTTAAAGTGAAAAAGCCTCGCCCTGCCACGCCCACATTTAGGGGTCAAACAAAATTTCTTGAACAATTTAAAAAGAGGTTCACTCAAGGAACATTCATGCCTAGTTTCAATGGAATCAGCCAAATGGTTCGAGAGGAGAAGATTTGGGGGTCAATCAAATTTCTTGAACAATTTAAGTAGAGGGTTACTCAAAGAACATCCGTGCCAAGTATCATTTAAAATGGTTTGGGAGGAGAAGATTTTAAAGATTTTTAAGTGAAAATAAGCCCCAACCTGCCACCCCCATAAAAAAGGGTCAATCAAAATTCTTGAACAATTTAACTAGAGGGTCACTCAAGGAACATCAATGCCAAGTTTCATTTAAATCGACCAAATGATTCGAGAGGAGAAGACTTTTAAAGATTTTAAAGCCAAAAAAGCCCTACCCTGCCACGCCCACATTTTTGGGTCAAACAAAATTTCTTGAACAATTTAAGAAGAGGTTCACTCAAGGAACATTCATGCCAGATTTCAATGAAATCAGCCTAATGGCTCGAGAGGAGAAGACTTTTTAAGTTTTTAAAGTGAAAATAAGCCCTGCCTTGCCTTACCTATATTTGAGGGTCAATCAAAATTTCTTGAACAATTTAAGTAGAGGATTACTTAAGGAAAATCCATGCCAAGTATCATTTAAATCAGCCAAATGGTTTAGGAGGAGAAGATTTTTAAAGATTTTTCAGTGAAAATAAGCCCCAACCTGCCACCCCCATATTAAAGGGTCAATCAAAATTCTTGAACAATTTAACTAGAGGGTCACTCAAGGAACATCAATGCCAAGTTTCATATAAATCGACCAAACGATTCGAGAGGAGAAGACTTTTTAAGATTTTAAACTCAAAAAAGCCCCGCCCTGCCACGCCCACATTTTTGGGTCAAACAAAATTTCTTGAACAATTTAAGTAGAGTGTGACTCAAGGAACATTCATGCCAGATTTCAATAAAATCAACCCAATGGTTTCAGAGGAGAAGATTTTTAAAGATTTTAAAGTGAAAATAAGCCCGCCCTGCCACGCCAAAATTTGGGGGTCAATCAAAATTTCTTGAACAATTAAAGTAGAGGATCACTCAAGGAACATCCATGCCAAGTTTCATTCAAATTAGCCAAATGGTTCGAGAGGAGAAGATTTTTAAAGATTTTAAAAAAGAGGGTGGCCCAAGGAACATTTCTGCCAAGTTTTATTAAAATCTGCCCATTGGTTTAGGAAAAGAAGATGTTTAAAGAAAAGTTTACACACAGTAGGACGTACTGACGCACGGACGGACGCATGCACGCTGGACAACTTCATGACAATAGCTCCCTGCCTTTGGCCAGTGGGGCTTATAATTGTGAATAGAGAAGAAATTGCTTGTAACAAGCAATTTCTCCATTTTTCCACAATGTTTTCCAAAGCTTTTTTTTTTTCTTTGGGTATAAGAGAGAGCAATTGTGTGGGAATGGGTTACAGGAATGATTGACAGACAAACAAACAGACAAATGGTCAACAAGTTTAATATCTTAACCTGATAACTTGTGCAACGAGATGTGTTCTTTTTGTCAAGCTTCTTTTTTAGATTTGTGAGATAATGTGTTCTTCTGAGTAAGACTTTTTAGCCACTAAATCAGAATATAAAGAATTCTAATTAAGGAATTTCAGGGCTTAAATGAGTAGCCTTGATGACATCGAAGGTTTTCATTATAAATAACAATAATTGTTCCTAAGGACATCTCAAAAATCTCATGTAGCCTGATTTTTCATCTCAACAAAAATAATGCACCTAAGGTGAGCTAAGAAGACAAACGCAATGACACCATTACTGCCCTAATACTCTCCGCAAAACAAATCATTTATTCCATACCTGTAGATTTCCCATGTTCATCTTTCACTTGGGTTTGTGGTGAGTGAAGTGTTGGGTGTCCAGGTGATGCAGCCATTCCATGTCTTGATACAGGAGATGGGCCCTGTACTGACGGAGAATTGGGCCAGTTTCTGGGCCCTGGAGAGGGCATAGCTAGACTTGTGTTTGGATAAGGGGATCCACTTTCACTCATTCCTGTAATTTTAAGAATAATTCAAATATGCAAGTGTTGAATGATGAATAAATCTTAAGTTTAAGCTGAAAATAGGAAAATTTTCATAAAACATGTACAATGTATCTTGAAAAGTGTTTGAGTAAAAGAAAAATGTTATTTTTGCGTTTATTTTACTGCTCACAGACTGACAGACAGCAAGACAGACATCGGTTAGACAATATGCCCCAAATCTTATTGATTTTGGGGGCATTAAAATCCATTGGAACTTCCATTGATAATATGGATGGCTCTTTTGATAGTGAAGTCATATTCCAATTTTCAAGCAAATATCTTAAAAATTAACCCATTACCAGATGGCAAAATTTTAGACTGGTTCAAATTCAAAGAAGTTGCAGAAAATTATTTTAAGATTATGAAATTTTATTTTTTTTCAAATTTCTTGGTAGTAAACAATGTGGAAAATGAAGAAATTGATTGTTGCAAGGAATTTCTTCATTTTCCAATGTTTTCCCCATTGTTTTTCTTGCGTGGAGTCACAAAGGTGTCATTGTGGGGGTATGGTTAACAGAGATATGACAATTTTTAAGTATCTCGCCCAAACAACTCAAATAACAACTACACTGCAGCTGTACTTCGCCCTATTTGTACCAGTCTAAAAATGTCTCATGTGGTAGTTGCAAAACCCACAAAAAATACTTCAGGTCAACATTAACTTCCAGTATAGAATTTAATCCATTGATTGGCCAATCCATTTACATCTTCACAGCGGCCATCAGTCAACTAAAATGTTTTTTTTTTATATTCTTTGCGCATCTAATTTTGCAGATGTTTCCCTTCTGATTTACAAATCACAATAGTATTTGTAGAACATTAATCACCTTGTGGACTTATAAAAGAGCCTGCAGGAGACTGCATGTGTATGCCCATGGAGCTTGGTGATGGGGCAGGGACAAAAGATCCGGGGGATGGTACATGTAACTGTGGGTTTCCAGGGGAACCAGCAGCAAGAATGTTACCCGGAGAAGGGGTACCAATAAATGTTGATGGGGACTGAGCTATCTGTAACAAATAACAGTCAAAAGTTGACCCATTACCACACAAGAAAATTTTAGACTATTCCAAGAAAATGAAGAGAATAATTTCAAATTAATATAATCAATTAGATTTCTCTTTTGAAGTAGAAGACATTTCTGACAAAAAGGCTTCTAAAGTCATCCAATTTCATTGTAAGGATTGTTCTTGTGATAGTGAAGAAATACACCAAGTTTCAGGTAAACACTTCAATAACAAAAATATGACCAAGGTTAAAGTTTTATGTGCAAAAACCATTGACAGCACACAAATGATGTAAAGTCAGTACAACAGCTCAACTTTTTCAAAATCAGATGGTTGTCCCCGGACAACTGCTGTCGAGCCCGCAAACTTTTGTAGGTATCATGCTCCAGATAAGCACAATTTTAGTGTTTGACCTTGAGCTTTGACCTTGAACTTAAAGCTATCCAAAAAATTCTTTCAAATAAAACATCTACTCATGATGGCAAACAATTGAGCCCATTTTTTTTTAAATCCATCCAAAATTGTAGGAGAAATGATCGGAACAAACATAATTTTAGTGTTTGACCTTAAGCTGTGACCTTAAACTTGAAGCTATCCAAAAAAATCTTTCAAATGGCAAATCTACTCATGATGGAGAAAAAATTATACCCATTTATTTTGAAATCCATCCATTATTGTAGGTATCATGCTCTGAACAAGCACAATTCAAGTGTTTGACCTTGAGCTGTGACCTTGAACTTGAAGCTATCCAAAAAATTCTTTCAAATGGCACATCCACTTATGATGAAGAATAATTGTGCCAAGTTGTTTTGAAATCCATCCATAATTGTAGGAGAAATGCTCCGGACAAGCACAATTTAAGTGTTTGACCTTGAGCTGTGACCTTGAACTTGAAGCTATCCAAAAAATTCTTTCAAATGGCACATTCACTCATGATGGAGAAAAATTATACCCATTTATTTTGAAATCCATCCATCTTATTGATGCAGGGGCATAAAAAATCATTGTGATAAAGGGAGAACTTAGTAGTTACAAGCAATTTCTCCATTCCTCATGAATGTTTTTTACCCTAAATGCTCCTTGTATTTAAATTTCTATCAAACTTTAGTTACCATCTGCAACTTCTTTTAATTTTTAAACAGTGTAAAGAGGAGAAGACTTTGAAATTGGTCTAATTGAGCATATTACTAGGGGCCTCTGGAGCAGGGCCATTCTACCCAATGGGTATTATTTAAGCAACCTAGGTAGAGACCAATCTGGATGTACTATAAACCAAATATGAATATATTGCAACTTATACATTGGGAGAGAAAGTCATTCAAACATGCTCTTATTGAGCGTTTTCATAACTTTGGATGGTTTGGGAAGGGCCATTACTGACCAAAGGGGTATAATTTTGAGAAACATGGTAGATAACAATAATGTTATGCTATGTTTTTTAATATAAATGCTCTAGGCCCTATATTTAAGAAGAAGAATTCTTTCAAATTTACATAATTTTGAACCCCTAGAGCAGAGACGTTTTTTATCCTAAGAGCATATTTTCCTGTAACATAGTTCAAAATTATGTAGTAATGCTACATACCAAATATGAATGTTCTTCATCTTATATTACAGAAGGAGAAGCCCTAATTTGGCGTTTTTTTCCAAATTTTGGCTCTCTGGGGCAGGGACATGTTTATCCAAGGGCTATGATTGTAGCAAACATGGTAGAGAACCATCTGGTTATGCTTTATACAAAACATGAATGCCTTAAACTTTGTAGATTAGGTGACTGTTGAACATGGTCCAATTGAGAATTTTTTGAACTTATGACACCCAGGGAAAGGGCACTTTTTACCCTACCTGAATAATCTAATCAAAATTGATAGATAACAGCCAAACTATAAATGCCCTCGACCTTAAAGTGCAGATTTTTTTATAATCAAATTACTCAAATTTTTCACTTTTCACTATTTTGGTCACTATTGCATTGCCATTTTCCAACCAAGGAGCACAATTTTAAGTTAATTAGTACAAAACCATCTAGTAATGTTACATACAAAATATGAATGTCCTAGGCCTTATGGTTTATGAAAAGAAGTCTTTTAAAGCATTTCCCAAACTTCAACCCTCAGGGGCAGGGTTATTTTTGACCCCAGGGATTAATTTTTTGGAAACTTGGTAGAGAACCATGTGATTAAGCTACATATGAAATTAAAATGCCTTTGGCCGTGTATTTTCTGGAAAAAAAATCAAAGATTTACTAAAATTTCCCTTTTTCAAATGCCGCAGCTACCAGAGTTTTTCACTGAATGAAATTCTTTTAACAACTTTTATAGAGCTTCACCAAAAAAACCATCCCTGCACATTTTCAGCTTGATTAGCCTATTGGTATTAGAAGATAAGGTTTTTAGAGAAATTATGGACAGAAAGATAAACTGAAAAACAGTCAGATATATATATTCAAAATATCAAAGCTCTACGCCTATTTTGGAGAAGAAATTTTTTAAAAGATTTTCTCTTTTAATCCCAATGTATATATTTGATCCCACGATATAGCGCTAAACTCCTGAGTTTGTTAATACTTAGAAGAATTTTGGTAGAGGGTCGATGGGCATTGATACATGACAAATATCAACACTCTAGGCACAATGGTTAAGGAGGAGAAGATTTTCAAAGATATTCTTCTTTATTCTTCACAAAAATCAGGAATTGCAAAGAAAGGGGCTAATTTTCATAGTATGGTTAGTCTTTGATGTATTTTGCTAGAGGGTTAATATATGATGATCTATACCAAATATCAAAGCAATGGACTTATGGTTTTGGAGAAGAATGTTTTCAAAGATTTCCTTCTTTATTCCTATGTAAAATCAGGGATCACACAGGAAAGGGCTAATTTTCACAGTATGGTAATTTTCTGAAGTATTTTTGAAAAGGGTCAATAGATGAGGATATATTCCATATATCAAAGTTCTAGGCCTAATAGTTTGGGAGAAGAATTTCAGAGATTTCCTTCCTTATTTTTTTAAAAATTAGGAATTGCACAGAAAAGGGCTATTTTCAGAGTACGGTAAATCTTTGAAGAGTTTGGTAGAGGGTCTATAGATGATGATAAATACCAAATATCAATCAATATCTTTCAGTTTGTGGAGTAGTAGAGTTTTTCATTTTTCTTACTTGGTTGCCAAGGATAAGATTTTTTTGTAAATTATGGATGCTCAGGTGAACTAAACACAGCCAAGTTAACTAAGAATCATAAGCATCCAGCAATACATTAAACATTCATCTTATATGTACAGTATCCTAAAAATTGGAATGAGATAATAGGTATCTTGCTTATTTTATTTTTTTTTTTATAGTTTCCCGAGTACTGTGTACTGTATATTTGGAATGAAAAACTTCTAACACCTAATTGATCAATACTAAGAAAATGTAAGAAATCATAATGGGTTAGAACTGTAAAATTAATGGATAGCTGGCCATGCCTACTGAGTTCTGGCAGGAAGTCTCACTTAAATATCAAAGAGCATTATTTTTCAAAATTTTTGGTCAGTATAATGCAACTCAAATGGTCATTTTTTTTGCGACCAAAACATTCTGTAACTACAGCTTAAATAAGCTGTATTTATGACTTTTAAATTGCCATAGCAACAAAAATGCTTCACATAAATCCGGCCAATGATGGAGTTCAAAGTTCACTTCAGGTCTAAATAATTTGATTTGTCTATTGGTTCTTTGACTAACAACTGGGATCAGTCAATTACCCTTGTGATGTGATTTAAAATCATGTTACACAAAAAGGAAAGTGTGAAACAAATATATGGTATGTGAAACATAGAACTCATACCATTCTTAACTAACATATATAGCATTCTATAACATATTACTTCTAGAAATGATTTTTTCAAAAGTATTATAATTAACATTTGCCAATAACTTGTAAAACAAACTGTATTACAAAAGAATTGTGATAACTGAAAGCAACTCACCTCTCTTGACCTTGACCCTGGTGATCCTGAGGACTGTAATGACTGTGGTATATTAAACACATCCATGTTGTCCATACTGACAGGGGAAGGTGGATTGTCATCCTCTGTTGTAGATCTGTTACGGACGTTACTACCTGACACATTATCGTCCACAAACATACCCAAAAAGGCCTAGGAAACAGAATACAAAATGGATACTAACAAACATGCTTATGATTATAAAGACAAAACGAGCACTGTATGTTGATGCAAATGCTAGGCTGTTCAAGCTCTCGATAGAGGGTAAAACTTATCAAAACAAGGTGCCAAATTGTCACAAGATACGCCCGTCACACTGCTTCATATTAACTGGGGGTTTGAATAGAACTGAGGTTATTTTGAATTAATATTTTTTGTCAAACAAAGTATGAAAAACAACAAAGGGCAATAACTCAAAAAATAGGCTAGGTAGAGTTATGGTTCTTGTACACTGCACTCCCACTTGGTGAGCTCTATCCACCCATGAAGTTTCATGATTCTAGCTATTATACTTTTGGAGATATACTCCGGGCAAGATTCAATAATGAAAAACAACAAAGGGCAATAACTCAAAAAATAGGCTAGGTAGAATCATGGTTCGTGTACACTACACTACCACTTGGTGAGATCTATACATCCATGAAGTTTCATGATCCTAGCTATTATACTTTTAGAGATATACTCCGGACAAGATTCAAGTATGAAAACAACAAAGGGCAATAACTACAAAAAAAGGCTAGGTAGAGTTATTGTTCTTGTGCACTGCACTCCCACTTTGCGAGCTCTATCAATCCTTGAAATTTCATGATTCTAGCTATTATACTTTAAGAGATATACTCCGGACATGATTCAAGTATGTAAAACAACAAAGGGCAATAACTCAAAAAATAGGCCAGGTAGAGTTATGGTTCTTGTACACTGCACTTCCCCTTGATGAGATCTATCCATCCTTGAAATTTCATGATTCTAGCTATTATACTTTTAGAGATATACTCCGGAAAAGATTCAAGTATGAAAAACAACAAAGGGCAATAACTCAAAAAATAAGCCAGGTAGAATTATGGTTCTTGTGCACTGCACTTCCCCTTGATGAGATCTATCTACCAATGAATTATCATTATCATAGCTTGAATACTTTTAGAGATATACTCCGGACAAGATTCAAGTATAAAAAACAACAAAGGGCAATAACTCAAAAAAAAGGCCAGGTAAAGTTATGGTTATTGTACACTGCACTCCCCCTTGATGAGATCTAAACACCCATGAAATTTCATGATTCTAGCTATTCTACTTTTAGAGATATATTCTGGACAAGATTCAAGTATGAAAAACAACAAAGGGCAATAACTCAAAAAAAGGCCAGGTAGAGTTATGGTTCTTATACACTGCACACCCCCTTGGTGAGATCTATACATCCATGAAGTTTCATGATCCTAGCTATTATACTTTTAGAGATATACTCCGGACATGATTCAAGTATGAAAAACAACAAAGGGCAATAACTCAAAAATAGGCCAGGTAGAGTTATGGCTCTTGTGCACTGCACTCTCCCTTGATGAGATCTATACACCCATGAAGTTTCATGATCCTAGCTATAATACTTTTAGAGATATACTCCGGACAAGATTCAAGTATGAAAAACAACAAAGGGCAATAACTCAAAAAATAGGCCAGGTAGAGTTATGGTTATTGAGCACTGCACTTCGTATTGATGAGAAGAATATAACTGCCAAGTTTAAAGTCAATCGGACTTACGATGACAGAGTTATGCTCCGGACAAAGAAGTGGACACCGCACGGACGCCCAGACAACCGGACACCACGGGTGATCCCATAATACGTCCCGTCTTCGACGGGCGTATAAAATGTGGCATAATTCATTCAAAATCTAATAAGAGTTACCCCACTTAAAGGTTTAGATTGCTCTAGTGATAGTAAACAAATATTCTGAGTTTTAAGTGACTACATCAACAATGACACAAACAACCTAGCCATAGCCACGCCTGAGATTTCCTCTGGAAGCAGTCAAGCCAACAGTACTCAAGATAGAGGGCCAAATTTTGTTTTTATAAAAAAAAGAGGGCCGTTGGCCCTGGGGCGCTCACCTGAGATAAAGGCTCTTTTTCTTTCAACAGTCTAATTTCATGTTAAGGTTAGGATTATGAAACAAGTGGGCCACAATTACATATAAAGACTATGAACCTGGGGATCCAAAAGTCTAAATTACAAATTCCAAGGCTTTAGTGCTGATTTGAAGGAAGGAAAAAACTTTTTCCATGGGTTATAATTTCAGAAATAAGAAAGAAGTCTGTGAACTGATACTTTATGCCTATACCCCCCCCCCCCCGGAGTCCCTAGGATCATGATTTTAGCTATTTTGTAAGAGATCAATATACTGATGCTTCATGCAAAATATCAAGGCTCTACACCTTCTGGGTCAGGAGGAGAAGATTCTTAAAGATTATTTTGAAATTTCACTTTTGTTGCAATGGCTACCAGAGTTTTTATCTCATTTCAATTCTTTTAGCTAATCTTAACGGGGACGACCTAAGGAACATTTCTTCAAAATTTGGTTCAAATTGGCCCTGTGAATTGGGAGGAGATGTCATTTAAAAAATATTTCTTTATTTCTAAATAACCCCCCCTTCTGGGCTCAGCCCCTGGGGACCCGAGGATCATGATTTTAGCTATTTTGAAAGAGGTCAATATACTGATGCTTCATTCAAAATATCAAGGCTCTACGCCTAATGGGTCAGAGGGAGAAGATTTTTAAAGATTATTTTAAAATTTCACTTTTGTTGCCATGGCAACCAGAGTTTTAAACAGATTTCAATTCTTTTAGCTATTTTTGTAGGGGACCACCTAAGGAACATTTCTGCCAAATTTGATTCAAATCGGCCCAGTCATTTGAGAGGAGATGTCATTTAAAAAATCGTTCTTTATTTCTTTATAAACACCCCCCCCCCTGGGGCTCTGCCCCTGGGGACCCAAGGATCATGATTTTAGCTATTTTGAAAGAGGTCAATATACTGATGCTTCATGCAAAATATCAAGGCTCTACGCCTTCTGGGTCAGGAGGAGAAGATTTTTAATGATTATTTTAAAATTTCACTTTTGTTGCCATGGAAACCAGAGTTTTTATCGGATTTCAATTCTTTTAGCTATTTTTGAAGAGGACCACCTAAGGAACATTTCTGCCAAATTTGGTTCAAATTGGCCCAGTGGTTTAGGAGGAGATGTAGTTTAAAGAAATTGTTGAGGAACGACGAAGGAGGCACGACACACGACACACGACGGACAGACGCCAGACAAAAGGGGATCACAATAGCTCACTTGAGCACTACGTGCTCAGGTGAGCTAAAAATGTTATTCATCCTTCATATCCTATGCTGTGGGTACTCAATTGTCTTGTGAAGGTGATTTCAATAAGTACCCACAATAAAGTGTGTAGGAGAGAAATAACAGATTTCAAATGTCTTCACTACCTCCAAACCCATCCCACACAATGACCATTTTGACGACTTTTAGAAAAAGGCTTTGGAAAACATTGTGGAAAATGAAAAATTGCTTGTTACAAGCAATTTCTACAATATCCACAATGTTTTCTACCTAAAAAGACCAAAAGAACCTATCAACTACACAACAAAACTTTTTTACTGCTAGAATATTTGAGTTTCTGGGTGATAATTCAAACACTACCACAATCATGTGAGTGAAACAAAAACAATGAGCAGCCTGGAAGCCTTCCACTGAATAAGCATTATTCACTGAATGTTTGAAACTTTGTTTGAATGGGGTCTAATGCTGCTTTTAACAGTATTTCAGTCATTTCGTTGCCCCTGGAGCACCTTAAAATAGATATCTGGTATTTCTCACATCAGTGCTAGCACTACATTCTTTCCCTGTAGCTGTTCATACCACTTAGGACTACGATTATCCACCAATTGGTGGGAGATAAATGGGCATCAAGCCCAGGACCTCATGATTAGGAGTTTGACGCACTACCAACTGCCCTATGGCCGTTGCCCCAAAGAAACTACAAATCAGTTGCTATCTATGAAGCAAAAAGTGAAGACTCTGATCAGCTTGTATGGATGCACAGCTTAACCAACTTATCCAAGTCTTTACTTAGAGCACATGTGAAATTGATAGATATGTTAGGCACAAGCTTATTTCTCATTAACATTATAGACTCACCTTTAACATGGGTATAGGAGTGAATCCTTCTATCACTTTACTGGTGTCAAATAGACTGTATGCTCCATCTCTTACAGCAACAACTTTGTTATTACGGAAATGGACATCGAGACAATAACTATAGGCAGGGTTAAGGAAACTTCATAACACTAAAAAGTTTGGGAAAATCTACACTACACCCTTGCATTTTTAAACGGCTGTTTTCAAAAAAGCCTCAGATTTAAATGATTGTATCAGAACTGCCAATAAATACCTAATTGACCTATTGCAACTGTCAATCAAATAATCAGTCAACCAATCAAACATTTCATTTAGACTGGAAGTTAACTTTGAACACTGATATTTGCCGCAATTTAAGTGAAGTATATATTTGTTGGTATGGCCACTTAACCCATTCCCACTCAATCCCTCCTTTCTACACCTCTCAATAAAACAGCTTAAAAAAACATTGCGAATAATGAAGAAATTGCCTGTCTCAAACAATTTCTTCATTATCCACAATATTTTCTATCCCAAAAGACAAAGATTTTTAAAATTTCAACAACTTTAAGTTTTCGTCTGCAGCTTCTTTCAATTTGGGCCAGTCTAAAACTTTGTTGTGTGGGAATGGGTTAAACATCGAAACTACAGCTTATTCAAGCTGTAGTTATAATGTTTAGGTAGCCAATCAATCATTCTGCTTTTTGTAATAAAATCTACCAGCCATAACTTTGGCAAAACAACACAACTTAAAATTGACATGGAAACTAAAATGTGGGAGTCAATGGTTTTGGCCAACAGAGTAAGGGAGCAGGGCCAGAAAATGGTCAATTGTGAAGACACAGCCCTTATCATTTTATTGAATAAATTAACCCATTACCACTTGATTATGCCTTTTGACGCCCCTGTAGAATAATATTAAGGAAAACACTGTTAGAAATGTGACACACTTTAAGAAGTCGTCTGCAACTTCTTTCAATTTGGACCAGTCAAAATTTTGTATTTCATGAATGGGTTAATAAACAATTCAAGTTGTTAGATTTTATCTTCATTCAAAGTTTATGACACCTTTAGAAAAAATGTTTTCATACTTCATCATATGACATAACAGCTTTTATAGCCACCCTGATATGGCTTTTATAGCCACCCTGACATAATATTGTACAATGACATATCATAAACAACTTTTTAGTACAAATAATTATATCAATTCATTCATTGATTTTCACAGGAAATTACAAATCTTTCCATAGATGCCTGAAATAAATACAATCAAATGCACTTCAGTGCCTGAATTACTCCACGGGCCTTAATTTATTGAATTTGAGGACAAGATTTTAAAATTACACTATTCATAAATAAGCCCCAGCCATAAAGGCCATTTTTTTCATATAATTAATTATTTAAGAACTCTGGTAAAGGGTCACCAAAGAGTCATTCCTATTAGATTTGGTTGAAAACCAATAAATAGCTTACGAAAAGAAGTTTTCACTTTAAATCATATACAGAAATTAGCCATATTTTTAATTCAATCATAATATCTTTAAGGAATCTTGCAAAGGGTTATCAAAGAATCATTTCTAAGAAATAAGTCTTGTAGACCTATGTTGTGTTATTTCTTTTGAATGCAGAAGAATTCCACTAGCTGTTTCTGAAGAGAAGATTTTCATTTTCAGTCCATAACCTATATTGAAATTAGCCCCACCCTTATAAAACATGTTTTTCATACAATAAAATTTCTTGTACCATTTCAGTGAAATTTGGTTGAATTTCAGCTAACATTTTCTGATGACAAGTTTAAGAAAAAATAACCAATGAAGTGACGCACAATAGACGAAACAACTTGACCATAATCTGTTGACCTTCAGCATTAGAGTTAGAAATATGTGGCCTTAAAGAAAATAATATTGCAGATTCAACATTCTTGTAATGTGTGCTTGGTTTATGTAAATGATAACACAGATTGTGTTAGAATAACCCTTTCCTATTAAATCCCTGTTTTTATGTCACTGTATATTTATACTGGAGAAGTCACAGTGTTTTTATACTTTAGATGTCACTGAGTTTTTATATTTAAAACATTGTGGTAAAAGAAGAAATTGCTTGTAATGTATTCTACCCTATTGAATGATTATCTTTTATAAGAAATTAACTTTAAATTGTTGTCTGCAAAACCTTCGAATTTGGACAGGTCTAAAATTTTGCAAAACAATAAAGGTATAAAGGATACAAGTTTCTGAAAGCGATTCTAATATGGCTGGATGACTGGGGTATGATGGTAAAGCTTTGGTTGGACTGCTTAGGGGACTGAAATCATAAAGTTGAAGATTTAACCATCACAAAACTATATACAGTCAAGTATTGCTTGAATTGTCCCCTCTTCCATCAGGCCACCATTAACAGTAAGCAAACAGGCTTAACTTTTATTCTAAGAGCATATCTATCTATCTATATATACTGCCGAACTCCCCTTTCGGGTATTACTGGCAGGTGCGCGTCTGTGCTGGAATAAAATCTGTTAGACATTTGTTAAGGAGCAAAATTTTAAAAGTATTGTGAGAGTTAGAAATACATTCACACTGAGGAAATAAAGTTGTGGAAAACAATATTGAAAGAAGAAAATGCATCTAACAAACAATGTCTCTTTTCACACAATTTTTTACCTATTTAACACTGTTTTTCAATTTCTTCATTGCATTTTTAAATATCATCAACAACCTTTTGCTATTTTCAATAAGTCCACAACTTTGTTGCTTAACCCATTCTCAAATGACTAAATTTCCAAATCAAAAGAAGTGGCAGATGAAATTTTAAAAATATCTGTCTAAAAGCATTTTTGTGTTGGAATGGGTTTTAATAGTGAGAGTAAAAGAATGAATTTTCTTATAATAAATGATTTCCTGTCAACTAAATCCTATAGTGTCGTCAATCAATAGAATCATCGTAACAAAATTGCTCTAATCTATTTGAACATCATAAGATTTATTAAGACTTTTTAAGCATTTTGTATAAGTAATTAAGATGGATGCCATCTAAATGCCTCTTCCTCAGGTTGTATAAACACAATACCAAACAAGAAAATTTTAGTCTTGTCAAACTAAAAGAAGTTGCTATTACCAGATGACATAATTTTAGACTGGTCCAAATTAAAAGCGGTTGCTGACAAAATTTTAAGGTGCATCTACTTGGAAAATTAAGTGCCAAATAGGATAGACAACATTGTGAGAAAAGGAGAAAAGTTGCTTTTCATATGCAATTTATCTTTTCCCCAGAAAGTTTTCCTCATTTTTTTAGCATTTTAATATGCATGTTTTTTTGGTAATTGGTTAAAGCTCACAATTTTCTTTGTCTAGTAGGGCAGAAATGTGGGAAAATTAATAAATTACTTGTTACACGCAATATCATAAATTTTCAACATTTTCTAAAGCTTTTTTTCTTAAGAGTCATAAAACTAGAGGCGCTTTAGTGCCTGTATCGCTCTATAGCATGAATGTACTGATTAAGCAAATGGCGCTTTCAGGAAGTTAATATAAACTAAACCATATTCCACATGTCTGGCAAATAAATCTTGTCAGTGAATGCTTAGAATAGCTCTAGAGAAGCATTTTAAACTATTCATTGTTTTACAAAAGTCAAGTTATGTATTGTTCATTTTCTAAGTCAGATGAAAAGGTATTGACAAAGTTTTCACTGTATAAAATATATGGACACAAGCACGACCATAAAAGCTATTTTCCAACCTATCAAAATTAAATCATAAAATCTGACAAAGAATCACCTGAGAATCATTCCTCTAAAATGTGTTGAAATCCATTGACAGGTTTCTGAGGAGAATTTCAAAATTTTCAGCATACACCATATATTGACATAAGTCCCACCCATAAAGGCCATGTTTTTTATCCAATAAGCCCCACCCATAAAGGCCATATTTTTTATCCAATCAAAGTAATCTCTTACTGGGTCTCAAAACAATAATTCCTGTGAATTTTTTTAAATCAATCTACTGGCTTCTCAGAAAAAAATGATTTTTCAAAGCTTTCACTTTATACCATATATGGAAATAAGCCCCTCATATTACAGAAATCTTTTACATCTGATTAAAATTCCATAAAAAAAAGTCATCAAAGGATCATTTCCATGAAATTTTATTGAAATCCTCTGACTGGTTTCCAAGAGACAGATTCTCAAAGCTTTCACTATATATGGAAATTAGCCCCTCCCATTAAAGCTATGCTTTTCATCCAATCAAATTTTTTTTACGGAATCTGATCAAGGATAATTTCTGTGAAATTTGGTTGAAATCTATAAATTGGTTTTTGAGAAGTTTTTCAAAGTTTTCACCATATATGGAATTAGCCTAGCCCATTTAAGCCATGTTTTTAATCCAATCAAAATTCTTTGAAGGAATATGATAAAGGGTCACCCAAGGATCATTTCAAGCGAAAAGTTAACAGATAGAAGCACACACACAAAGACAGATGCATGACGGACAAAGCACCATGACAATAGCTCGCTGGCTTTGAGCCAGTGGAGCTAAAAAGCAGGATAGTGTGAAAGTGGGTTAAGTACCAGCTTTTTGCTGTCTCTTGGATTGTCATTCAAAACTAGATTTACTCCAAAGGAATTCTTAAATGATCAATATCAAATGATGAACAACATATATGTAGCAAATACCATATATTTCATTTTTTGACCGGTCTAGGAATTCTAACATCATTAGCTCAAGGACAAAGGCCATCTAGTTCATTGCAATCTCCCTTTGTAATTGGGTTCCCCAGCGGTGGCGAATATCCTTTCTGACATTTGTCTCAAACAAATGGGTGGATAATCATGAACCTAACTGTGATGAGCAGCTGGAGGCTCGGAAAGGATGTTGTTGTTGTACAAGCGTGAGAAATATCAGGAATTCATAGTCAGGTACTCAGACCACAGCAATATGACCGAAATACTGGAGCGTTAAACTGAATTCAATCAATAAAGCCTTTTTAATTTGAATAAAAGGATTCAACCATTACCAAACAATAACATTCAAGACTGTTCTAAACTGAAAGATATTGCAGACAATTTCTAGTCAATAGAATTTTTAAAGAATGTTCCAATGTAAAGGGGGGGAGGGCATCACAAAGCTGGATTGAGTAGGAATGGGTTAATACCAATAACAAAATAGTACAGAATGTATTGTGTGAAATAGAGAGAAGAAAATAGATTTCATAATTCATGTTTTTAAATTGTTTACTCCAAAAAGAGTACCCTATATAGGTACCTGACACTCAGCTGTTTGATGTTTGATTTTGGATAAAAATCCTGTTGAGAAGGGAGCATATCTTTTAACAACAAGATTTGTTTGTCAAACACCATGCCCCCGAAACAGGAATTCTTTAGAAACAGGTGATTTTTATTGGTTTTATTCTTTGTTTTAGGAAAAAGTGTAAAAAATTTGACCTTGAACTTGATGAAATGACCTTCCCCAGTTGTGCCTTGTTGAGACCTATCTACATACCAAATATAAGCATTGTAACTTAATCAGGGTTGAAGTTATAGGAAATGTTTAGTTGGCAGGTTAAGTTTTGCAGACGGACAGACAGACAGACACTGGTAAAACAATATTCCCCCAATCTTATCGATGTGGGGCATAAAATGAGAACCATGAGCAAATGCCAACACTTGGCTTTGCAAAAGCTACATATTGGGCAAAATAATTAATTCAAAAATGCATTTAGCTATCCTCTCTCTAGTATAGATTGCTCTTTTGACAGTGGTCATATATTCCAAGTTAATGTGTTCAGTAATACCAGAGATAACAAAAGTTCAATATTTTTGCATGACAATAAGGCAGATGACCACAAGGCTTTGGCAGTACCTTGTGTTTTCTCCAAAAATAGCCAAGCTGATAAATCTAAATACTTTTTGCAAATGCTTTCAAATATCAAGACCAGACTTAAATTTCAATAAATAGTTTTGAAGGGGGGTAAAACTTACTGTTCCAGCTCCAAGGATTACGGCAGAGGATAGTTTGTATAGTGATGTCATTGGTGACCAGGTATCATGGAGAATCTGTACAAAATATGATAAAAGTCATGGACAAAATGTATGAATTTGTGGTTTTAGGGTTTTTTTTCTTTAAACAGTCTGTTGCTCTTTATGATGTACACTTTTAAGGCTCATAGGTTAATTTCAAAAAGCATGTTTTTGGGTATGTTGTTTACAATAGAAAATTTTGTTAAGATGTACATCAACTGTTTGTTTGGTAAATATTACTATACATTTATGTTCAGTGAAATTTAAATCAATTTAATACTACAAGATGTATTTATGAAAGACCATTTAACAGATTGCAGCTGTCTACCAAACACATTGTTCATTGAGACTGGAGATGAACTCTGAAGTCTGACATTTACGAGAAGCATTTTGTTGGTTTGACGACATTTGCTGACATTTATGTGAAGCATTTTATTGGTTTGGCGACTTTAACCTAGTAAATATTTCTTATTCAAGCTGCAGTTACAATGTTTAGGTTGCTAAACATGCCATTTTACTCTATTGTTACATGCTAATGACCATAAATTTTGCAAAACAACATGTTTCATATCTAAGAGGAACTAAGTGGAACTTCCAGTCCGAATTCAGCGGGGGGGGTCAATTCGTCAATTTACTGGTTATAGCAAACTTTCGGCGGTATGACAAGGAACTTTTCTATTGATTTTCACCTACTTCATAAGTATAAGCAAGTTAAATCAAATCATTGTACCTTAGCAAGTTTTGAAATAACAAGAAAATAATTTTAGTGTAAATTTTGGACAGACAGAAAGATGGACAGACATATGAGGGTAAAAATTTCCCCCAATCTTTAGATAGGGGTTTGTAAAAACATCTATCCATCATATTACCTGTGTGAGATAGGCAAGTGACCTAGTTTCATTGAGATCATCCTGTAAATGTGTTGCCATGACAACATGAGGGTTGATGGTAAGGGAACTACCCTGGGTCCCTAACGCCAATACAAACTGATTCTGGTCACATTTCCAGGTAACTGTAATCTGAAAGGAAATTCAATTAGTGAAACTTTTCTCATTCCACTAGAGTTCATCACTCACCCCATAGTGTTTTTTTCTACTTCTTTTTTGAGTTACTATATTTTCTTTTTAATTAACTATGAAAAGAAACACAACCTTATTTGATTTTAACTAATCTCAATTTTTGTCATCTGGGATGTGGTTAAATTTTAGGAAAGCTTTACATTAAATCTATAACATACATCATAAAGTTCCTTCCTCTTGGGGCTCCATACAGCACAGCCTAACTTTTTTTTAATTTCATAGGATGATGTTAATTTCTCAATTACAGCAGAGATCTGGTTTGATTCTATATTCCAAATGCTTTAACCCATTCCAACACAAGAATATTTTAGACTAGTCCGAATTGAAAAAGCAGCAGACAACAATTTCTAGTTGATGTAAATTTAATCTTTTCCCATTTATTGCTAGAAAAGCAAAGTGGATGATGAAGAAATAGCTTGATACAAGCACTTTCTTCATATTCTATGATTTTATCCAAAGCAATTTTTTTGGGGGGTGTAGAAAGGATGGATTGTGGGAGAATGGGTAAACCCATTCCCGATCCTATTTCAAAGAAGTTGCAGACAACATTGTTTAAAGTCTTTGTTTCTTGGGGTAGAATTTTATAAAATGTATGGTCAGGGAAATATATATACAAATGTAACAAAGCTGGTGGGCAGCTAAACCCATTACCAGACGACAAAAATTTAGATTGGTCAAATTCTAAGAAGCTGCTGAGGCCAACCTCAGTATATGAAATTTTAAAAATCTTTGTCTTTTGGCTTAAAAAAATTATGGATAATGTAGAAATTGCTTGTTACAAGTAATTTCTTCATTTTCTATCATGTTTCCCTAAGCTTTTTTCTTGATTTGTTTGAATGGGGTTTTACGCCGCTTTTAACAATCTTTCAGTTATATCGCGGCGGCTGGAGCACCTAACAATGGAATCCTGGTATTTCTCACACCAGTACTACCATTACATCCTTTCCTAGCCTCCAGCTGCTATCCAACATAGGTCTACAATTATCGACCCATTGGTGAGAGACAAATAGTCGGAAAGGATGAGTGCTGCCGTCGAGGATCGAACCCGGGACCTCTAGATTGACAGTCCGACGCGCTACCAACTGCGCTATGACGATGCTTTTTTCTTGAAGCCGTAAATGAAGTCATTGTGTGGGAATAGGTTAAACATCTAACAAATGCTTGAAATGGAGTTACAACCTTTAAGTCATCAAAGTTTGAGATGGACAGTACTCTTCAATTCTAAATAGTAAATTCCATTTGTCTATATATTTTTTTCTGACAGGGACAAGCAGTAAAGTTCTCTCTTACATTTCTATCCCATCCATATGACTTATTCTTATATAAATACATTCTTTGAAAAAGTTGCATGCAACTATGTTCAATTTTGATCAGTACAAAATTGTGTGATCCAGGAATGTATTAAAATCTGGAAAATATACTGAATGACAAAACTAACCAATTACCACACACCAACGTTTTTTGACTCCCTCTAGAAATCTGATCATAGTAAACTTTGCAGAAAATGAGAAATTGCTTATAACAAAAAATTTCTAATTTTCTCACAGTGTTTTCTACACTTTTTGATACTTAATTTTCCAATTTTGGGGCGATTCAAAACATCTTCTGGAACTCCTTTCACTTTGGACAATGGTATAGTACACCAAACAATGCAATATAACACAAATATACTGCAACTCCTCTTTAACGCTACCCAGCACAGCGCTGACTCCATTATAACGCGGGGTCTGTTTGGCTCCCAAATTTTTGGGTGGGGGGCATTTTTGGTTGCTGATGCCGAGATACGACATAAACGCTGATTTGGCCGGGATTTTTCAACCCATCTTCGGTCCGCTCGAAGAAAAAGGGTTGAACATAAAAATCCATAATTACCCGAAGCCAGGTAAGTTTTTAACACCTAATAGTGGACGGTCGTGGCAATTAATGCATTAGTTTAGGGGAAATTGCTTTGATTGATGACATGCGTAGTTTTTCAATTTCTAAAATCGGTTCGATTGTTTGGTAAAACTGTTTGACATTGAGATGAACAATGCCTTAGGTCATTGATATTTTTTAAATCAATAGAGAATAGGCACGCACCTCGGTATCCTTCAGTTACTAACCTTGAAGGTGATGCGATTAAAATATCAAACTTTGTTTCTCTCTCAGTGTTCTTCAATTTTCTTCAGTCGTAGAACGTGATCTAAAAGTATTGCGCGACCATGAAATTAGACAAATTGACTTGAGCCTACTTTTTATGGTAGAGTTTCCTGAGTTGACACATGCCTGACGCGTACTCCTTGAGAATTCTTGCTGACCGAATTTTTTTAACTCATGTCGTTATGAAACTAGACATTCCGCCGTCTTGGATTTTTTTTATTATTATGACTGATTAAAAGTTAGCCACTACTAAGTTTTATCCATTTTTGTACACCTGCAACTGGTCAGTTTTAATTCCCGATTTGTAAATGACTTGGTTCAGATAGAGTTCTTTGTTGATTTATTGTTACTGTATTTTTAACAATGGTAAAGAAATTAGACAAAGTCTATTACCGCGAAAGAGGTTCGAAGGTCGTTCCATGAGACATTTTCTCAATGCTTCAGTAACCCCATGTGTTCAACAACTCGTCGGTCTCCAAGGAGACGTCGCTATGCCAGCTACTTAGATTTTATCCCTTTTGTTTGAGGATGGAAATATTTACGTCGGTGTAAAACTAAATTCAATTAGATTAATGCCGACGACTATCATAACAATGAAATTTGTCTCGGGTGAAAATTCTAGCTTCTTAATATTGGGATACCGAAAGAAAACCACTATCTGTAGACCTGTAGAAATTTACGGATTATTTATCCTGATAGACCGGGAAGGTAAGGGTAGAATTTAACTCTCCGCACGCTGAATTCCGTCGGTTTCTGCTAAGATCTAGTAACTACAGTTGTTGTTTTTCATTTCCCGACTAGTAAAGTGTATAGATTTAAACTTTTACAGGACTGTTATCACGAATTATCGGGTGTTTAGTTCTGACGGTTGCAAATTTCAGTTATGGCGGGGGTGGAGGGAGGGGGGATGTCAGCGTTATAGCATAATAACTCCACTTCTTCTGCTGTTTCATTTCTTGGACCCCACCAACAGCATTATAGTGGAGCTGCAGTGTATTGTACTACCTAGCATATAACTCCTATTAAACAATTAGTATAAAAATAAATGCCAAATCTTCAACTTTACCATGGATGTTCTACTTGGACCATATGATAATACCAGCTTCCTGTAGGTGTAGGATGAAATCTCTACAATATTCTGAATTCCAGTATTGGGCTCTGAAACAACAATGTTAAATATGAATCATTTAAGACAAAATATGAGTAAAGAGTGCTGAACAGAAAATATTGTCTTGTCAATAATGGACAAAATGTCATGACTACATATTAAGCATTTCCAACACAATACCTCTTTTTTACAACCTCCAAGATATTATGTTCTAGAAAACATTGTGGAAAATTGCCTGTATAAAATATAAAGGAGTTAACCCATTACCAGACAACAAAATTTGAGACCAGCCAAAATTCAAAGAAGTTACAGACAATAAACTTTTGTTGGTGAAATTTAAAAAATCTTTGTCTTTGGGTTAGAAAACATTGTGGACAATGAAGAAATTGCTTTTAACAGGCAATTTCTTCATTTTCCACTATGTTTTCTAAAGCTTTTTTTCATAGGGGTGTCTAAAAGCATCAGTGTGTGGGAATGGGTTAGCAAAAAGCTCATATTAGAAATTGATGAAAATAAACTTGCCATTATGCAAATTAGAAAACTCGTCCACAACAGAGAATAGGTGACACATAGATGTCCATTCATCCACTAGATCCTTGACCACTTTCTGTTGACCATCACTGGACAGTTCATAGGAACAGATCACACGATACGTGGGTCCTGTCTCCTTTACATTGGTACTCTTTAATGGTCCCTTTGTGAACAAAAACTGAAGAAAAACAACAAAAATAGACTGACTAGCACATTACAATCATGATCACAACAAGTTTTAGGCACTGTAGAAATAAAATTTGGAATATAAAAAAATGCTTGTGGGAAGTAATTCATCCTTTTCTAACCATGTTTATACACTACTGAGAACTTTGTCTTGTACTTAAAAGATCTAAAATACTTATTTTAGCAAAATGATTTTCGTATACTGGAACATGACTTAAAAACATCTGTTTGAAAATACTCCACTTTTCATTATTTTTTTTTTTGCATGGATAAAATGGTACTCCACTTTTCATTCATTTTTTTTTTTGCATGAATAAAATAGTAACACAAATTAACCCATTACTACACAATGATGCTTTCTGATGCCCTGAAAAAATACAAATTAGAAAACTTTGTGATAAAAGAAGAAATTGCTTGTAAGAAAAAGTGATTTCTCCTAATCTCACAATGTTTCTTACCTACTTGGAACTTCCAATTTTAGTACAATTTGAAATGTTGTCTGTAACTTCTTTCAATTTGGACCAGTCTAAAATTTTGTCATCTAATAATGAGTTAATTTGTAAAGAGTTAAATAATTTCTTACCTCAACTTGCCAACATCGTATTGGTCTTGTTATAACTCTAACCTTACAAGATAAGAGTCGTTTACGTAGAGCATCACAAACTGTCTTATTACAGCCTTTGGCGTTGGGGAAACTATGAAACATTTAAAATATTCAAATCATAATCAGCAGTTTCACAACTACTTCCTCTATTAAAACATTTAAAATATTCGAATCATAATAACTAATTTTAACACAATGACACTTTTTGATGCCCCTCAAAAAAGCAAACTTGGAAAACACTGTGTAAAATGAAAAAAATGCTTGTTATAAAATCTATAATTACATAAACTTTAAAACGTTGTCTGCAACTCCTTTCATTTTGGACCAGTCTTGAATTTTGCCTTCTGGTAATGGGTTAAGCGGTTTCAGCACTACTTTCTCATACGTGTACCATTCCCACAAAACAAAATTTTAGACTAGTCCAAATTCAAAGAAGTTGCAGACATCAATTTTCAGTTAATGAAGTTAAAAATCTCTTTTCTTTAGAATAAAAACATTTAATTTGGGCAAATGAAGAAAAAGCTTGTTAAAAACAATTCCTTCATTTTCCTAAATGTTATCCCAAGCTGTATTGTTGAGGGGAGTAAAAAGCTTCATTGTGAAGGAATGGGTTATTAATTATATGCAATTGTGTAGAAGTTTAGTCTAGTAAAGCAAACAAGATTTTAGTCCAGTAATGCCGACAATTTCTGCAGATCACAGTAATTGTGTCTTATAAGATGGCCAAGCCCTAATAATTCAGTCAGTAACTACAGTGCTAATCCCTTGGAAATGCCTTTGATTCCTTGTTTGACATTCATTCTTTCCAACAATTGTTATTAGTCATGTCATTGCAATATTTTTCATTAGTCTCCTACCAAATGGTAATCTAATTCTAATGAAGATAAGAGGGGTGAGATGTCAATTGTTTAGATTAATTTTTGAGGTTTTACTACCTAGAGAAACTAGAAGGTAAAGTGAACCAGCAACTGTGATATAACTGAAATAATGGTACTGTTAACTAATTACCTACAGACAAGAAGACTTTACTTTGTTACAACCAATTTCTGTATTTTCTACAATGATTTCAGTAGGTTTTTTAGAAATGCTCGATTGTGTAGTTATTGGATTAATATCTTGAGACCAACAAATTTCAACAGGATTATTTTTCTAAAAGAATCTGACACCAGTATTAGTGTAACATTTAATTTTTTTCTCCGTGTGATTGCAAAGTATTGGGGAATGTTTGGAAATAAAGTTTGATCACAAAACTTACTGAACTACATCCATAACCAAACTCATCGCCTCTCGGTCTGTTTGTATACTTGTGGTTAATACATTTTGTTCTTTCAGCTGCAAGCAGATGAAATGACTTTGTCAACCAATTCCCACATGAAAAAAATTTAGACTGGTCTAAGTTCAAAGAATTTGCATGAGACAATTTTAAGTTGGTGAAATTTGCAAATATTTAGGTTTAGGGTAAAAAACACTATGAATAATGAAGAAATTGTTTATGACTACAAACTTCTTCATTTTCTACAATGTTTCTTAAGCTTTTTTCTTGAGCTGCATATAAAGGGGTGATTGTGTAGGAATGGGTAAAAGGTACTAAAAAATTCTAATAGAACAAGTTTTTTGCTTCAATCCAATTATTGTGCTAAGACATATTGTTGGAAACCATGTTTTATATTATAATCCCTTAAACCAATACTAAACATCAACATATAGGCTGGTCCAAATTCAAAGTTGCACATCGCATTTTTTTGTTCATGCAATTTGAAAAACCTTTGTCTTCAAAGGTATATAAGATTATGGATAATGAAGAAAATGCTTTTTACAAGTGATTCAAACATAAGACTTGATTTGCATGACATTTTTTAGCACAATTCATTTCTTCATTTTCCACAATGTTTTTCTAAGTTTTGTCCTTGACCGTGTTTTAAAAGTGTGAATGTTTTGGAATGGGTTAAAAAAAATTTATTTGATTAAGCTACCATGGGAAGTAATCCCCCAGCCAGAGAAAGGGTACCATTCAACTCTTATCTTACAAATCTGAGATTTTACGTTGCTGTGATTTTATAATTGAGAAAACATGGTGGAAAAAGGAGAAATTTCTTGTAACAAGCAATTTCTCCTTTTCCCAAAGTATTTTCTACCACATAGAATGGTTTAATCATCCAATTTTTATTTTCCTCTGCAACCTATTTCAATTTGGACCAGCCAAAAATCTAAACAAGAGGGCCGTTGGCCCTGGGGCGCTCACCTGAGATAAAGGCTCTTTTTCTTTCAACAGTCTAATTTCATGTTAAGGTTAGGATTATGAAACAAGTGGGCCACAATTACATATAAAGACTATGAACCTGGGGATCCAAAAGTCTAAATTATAAATTCCAAGGCCTTAGTGCTGATTTGAAAGAAGGAAAAAAACTTTTTCCATGGGTTATAATTTCAGAAATAAGAAAGAAGTCTGTGAACTGATGCTTCATGCCTATACCCCCCCCCACTCGAGTCTGCCCTGTCAATTTGGAGGAGATGTCATTTAAAAAATAGTTCTTTATTTCTATATAACCCCCCCCCGGGGCTTCGCCCCTGGGGATCCGAGGATCATGATTTTAGCTATTTTGAAAGAGGTCAATATACTGATGCTTCATGCAAAATATCAAGGCTCTACTCCTTCTGGGTCAGGAGGAGAAGATTTTTAAAGATTATTTTAAAATTTCACTTTTGTTGCCATGGCAACCAGAGTTTTTAACAGATTTCAATTCTTTTAGCTATTTTTGAAGGGGACCACCTAAGCAACATTTCTGCCAAATTTGGTTCAAATCCGCCCAGTGGTTTGAGAGGAGATGTCATTTAAAAAATCGTACTTTATTTCTATATAAACCCCACCCCCCTGGGGCTCAGCCCCTGGGGCTCCGAGGATCATGATTTTAGCTATTTTGAAAGAGGTCAATATGCTGATGCTTCATGCAAAATATCAAAGCTCTATGCCTTCTGGGTCAGGAGGAGAAGATTTTTAAAGATTATTTTAAAATTTCACTTTTGTTGCCATGGCAACCAGAGTTTTTAACGGATTTCAATTCTTTTAGCTATTTTTGAAGGGGACCACCTAAGCAACATTTCTGCCAAATTTGACTCAAATCATCCCAGTGGTTTGAGAGGAGATGTCATTTAAAAAATCGTTCTTTAATTCTTTATAAACCCCACCCCCCTGGGGCTCCGCCCCTGGGGCTCCGAGGATCATGATTTTAGCTATTTTTGAAGAGGTCAATATACTGATGCTTCATGCAAAATATCAAGGCTCTACGCCTTCTTGGTCAGGAGGAGAAGATTTTTAAAGATTATTTTAAAATTTCACTTTCGTTGCCATGGCAACCAGAGTTTTTAACAGATTTCAATTCTTTTAGCTATTTTTGAAGGGGACCACCTTAGGAACATTTCTGCCAAATTTGGTTCAGATTGGCCCAGTGGTTTAGGAGGAGATGTCGTTTAAAGAAATTGTTGACGGACGACGCACGACACACGACGGACGGACGACAGACAAAAGGCGATCACAATAGCTCACTATGTGCTCAGGTGAGCCAAAAAATATGAAAGGTTTAACAGATGGCAGGTTCCATGTGACATCCATAGTGGCGATGGGAATACCTTTATCAATAAAATCTTTTTGATCTTCTGGGAATTTTCTTTTATACAATTCCTGTTTATATACCCAACTCCAAAAGAAATGTCAACAAACACGTGTTCCATTATTTCTCCAATGTTTCGTGATTTCTTTGTAGACTAGGTTTCATTAAATTTCACCTTCATCAAGTATCATATAGGAATTTTTTCAGCACCACTTGGCACTGTTAATGCCAGAAGCATATGTTGTGTAGTTATTGCTTGTTGTGTAGTTATTGCTAACATCAAACCAAATCCAAAAATTGACTATTTGTTTTAACTTTTGTCATACTGAACCTGGAATATTCCTGGCAGGAGGTATAGACAAAGATCATCCTGCACATAAGTGCAGTCTGATCTTGGTATACACCTGTTTTTCCCCTTTAAGTTAGATTTGTTTGAATTATCAATTTTCAAAAGACATTATGACCCTCGATTAGATCCTCCAGTACTGCCAGTCCTTTGATTTTAAATCAATTCTGCATAGGATTCTAATTCAGCATGACAAGGGTTAAAAGAGGTACTAATTCCTTTACTTGTCTTCAGGTTGATAAGGAAGACTTGAGGCACTACTAGCATTTATTTTTCTTTTGATTGTTAGGCATGTATAGACAAATAAGAATTTTATTCAAATGAGCACAGTGTTTATTCTGGGATTTCAAAAAAGTGGAGGATGTCAGTGCAAAATATTCACAACTAAGAATTATTTGGTATTTCATGCGTTTCATTTATAGAACAAGAGGCCCATAGGGCCTTATCGGTCACCTGAGTCCAAAGAGCACATCACAGATAAAAGTCCACCAGGTTATGCTACATACCAAATATTAACCCATTACAACACAGCAAAGTTTTTGACTGGTCAAAATTGAAAGCAGTTGCAGACGACAATTTAAAGCTTATAAAATTTTTGATTTTTTACTTTGGGGTAGAAAACATTGTTGATAATGAAAAAATTGCATGTAACAAGCAAATTCTTCATTTATCACAATGGTTTCCCCAAGCCTTTTTAATTTGGGTGTCTAAAAGCGTCATTGAGTGGAATTGGTTAAAGCTCTAGGCCCTCCTGTTTGGGAGAAGAAGAGTTTTGAATTTTCACTATATAAGCCCTATCTAAAATTCGTGATGTCCGGGAATGGGCTAATTATGACCCTAGGGCCATAGTTCATACACTATTGATAGAGATCCACCAGATGATGCTACATACCAAATATCAAAGCTCTAGGTCTATCTGTTTGAGAGAAGAAGATTTTTAAAGTTTATATTATAAGCCTTTGATAAACTTGTGACATCCGGGAACAGGCTAATTTTAATCCTGGGGAAATAATTTGTACAATCTTAATAGAGGTCCACCAGATGTTGCTGTAAACCAAATATAAAAGCTCTAGCCCTTCTTGTTTTGGTGAAGAAGACTTAAAAGTTTCTCTATATAAGCCCTATGTAAAATTTGTGATGTCCGAGAATGGGCTTTTTCTGTCTATGGGGCCACGATTTATACAATCTTGATAGAAATTCACCAGATGATGTTACATACCAAATATCAAAGCTCAAGGCCCTATTGTTTGGAAGAAAGATTTCACTATATTAGCAATTATGTTAAACTTGTGATGTCCAGGAATGGGCTAATTCTGTCTCTGGGGCCATGATTTATACAACCTTGATAGAATCCACCAGATGATGCTACATACCAAATATAAAAGCTCTAGGCCCTCCTGTTTGGGAGAAGAAGATTTGTGAAATTTTCACTATATTAGCCCTATGTAAAATTCGTGATGTCCAGGAATGGGCCAATTATGACCCTAGGGCCATTATTCATTCAATATTGATAGAGATCCCCCAGATGATGCTACATTCCAAACAAGAGGGCCAGAATGGCCCTAAAATTGCTCACCTGACTAATTTAAATGCTTCTAGACGTGTAGATTGTCAATATCATGATAATGATAATTAATTTCAATGTCTATTTACCCAGAGTTCTCTTTTTCATTGAATTGAATTGGAGGCCATTTATTGCTTTCGTATCCAAATTCAATTCATGTCCAGCTACTGGTACACTTAAGATGTTGCTTTGGATTTTCTTCCTAAATATTTGCTTTATGTACTCTAATCATATATATATTTAGTAAAATTGGACACCTACCATTCCTAGCAGAAAACTAAGTATCATGCTTCTATATTTTGTGAAACAAATACCAATTTCTCTTTCTCCGCAGACATTGTGACGTGATAATGCATCCCCATGTAATTTACACTGTGATAAAACCTACTGGCGGGGGGGATACTTGTCAACTGTACAACATGTACTTTAATAGACCTTTTCACGCATTCACTGCACATGAGTCAAACTAAATCTCGTTAAATGCGATATCTACCCGAGACTATGATAGATTGCCGAGAGTCGATAAATTATCACTATATAATCCTATATAAATTGGCTATTTTGAACAAGCAAAAATAAAGATTAAATATAAAAATTTTGTTGAAAAAAGAAGTTCAATCTGTGAGCAGAAATATGAAGGCCAATTGTAGCAAGTAATTTGGGTGATATTATCTTGAGTTTGCAATAAAATTGAGTTTAAAACGGCCTGGTATCTAGGCCATATAAAATATAACATACCTCTTACTTGGAAATAATCATCTTTGCATACAATAATATTTCCAATGCCATAAGATTTTTAAAAAATATTTTCAACACCCACCATCCCTTACTAGAATGGAAAAAATATAGAGTTAAAGTTTAACACCCGGTACAAACACTGAATGGTCACTTCGAATATTTATAATAGAAAACTAATTACGGTAAGTTATTGTTGCCGAAAATCAATGGTTTTGTAATATTTACAACATTCGACACTACACAAAAGAAATAAGCCTTCCAAATTTTCCCGGAACACTGATTGGTTAAATTTGTGAATATGCGTCAATCATGGGCAAATCAATCGTGGCAAATCCTGCCCCTTGCACGGCAGGCCTGACTGTACGAACAAGTGACAATAATCCCGATTGACATTATCGGCTAGATTAAAACTCTTTTTTTTTAAGTGTCCTTGTTACGAAGAATAGGTGTTAAAGCTTTAATATTATGAAAATAAAGAATACAGCAAGCATGCTATTTTTGAAAGGTGTGTTTTTTTGTCTGTGTGTCCACCAATGTAGATCCCTCTCTCTTTCTTCCTCTCTCTCTTCTTGCTTTTTCTCTCTCTATTCTTTTCTTTTATTAATATAAAACACACGCGAAGAACAGCATGCCATTTTTTAAATATTCTCATCATTGTAACAATAGAAATGTCGAAGAGAGGAGAAAGCATTTTCTTGATAAAGATAATCATCTTTTCATAAAAAAGTGCCAAACCATGAATTAAAGAATGTCTTGTAATGCGAAAACAGGGATCATTATTTCGACGATGAATGAATGACATTAACCGTATTGATGACAAGGATGTTATAGTGCAAAAACTGCAAAAAAAATGAAATGGTTAAAGTAATGGTAATGATTAGATAGACCAGATCAGAAGAATGATCTGTTAACAGACTTGATGTTAAGGGTTCCCTTCGGTAAATCACAAAACATATGTTATGTAACCGGACACATGTCACAAAGCACCCGATAAACACTCTTACGTTTAATTAGTAGAATTTATGAATTGATGAGACAAACTTGATCTTTTATGTTTCAAACGATATGCAGCCAAATACTAATTTATTGTTGATTGATCAAAGGATGCGACCAGGCATCCTTTCAATTGGCACGGTAATATCATACCATGGTGTTTATCTTTTCAGCATTTTTTCCAAATTCAAATGAAGTGAATAGGCTTATTTTCATTGAATGGATTTAAAATCGTTATTTTTTCGCTGCAGGATATATTGCGAGGTAGGCTTTCATTTTAAAAAAATCTAGCTTTAATATTGAATATCTAGCTTTACTAGCAGCACAAGGAGCCACTGTGCATATTACAACCAGAATATCATCGATGGGCTAACTAAAGGTTGTAAATACAATTTGAGATAAAACATGGTTTCAAAATTTTGGTCGCAAACCCGAAGATATAATGCCTTAACCATATTGAGCTTTAAATCCACCTTTTCTCACACAAACTATCTTAATTTAATATTTATGGAGGCAAAGAACATGAGTTTTGGATTTTCTGATGATTGTGGGGACAAAATGGGTTTATGACCTTTCCATGGTGCTTTCCTCTTCATTCATTACAGGCGTCTGTTTCAACATATACTTTATACCGGGTTATGATACATTTTATTGTATATGGTGAACATAGATCATGAAACAAAACTCCTGTCATTTATTCCTTAAGGCCGATGATATAGAGTACTTTATATGCTTCTAACGAAACATTTCTTGAACAACGAAGAAAGAAATATTGTAATAATCAGATGGTACATTTCCAACAATATTACCTACATTATTTAGCCTATGCTTTCATTGTAAAACATCGAAAATGAAGTTAAAATGACTAGACGCAATTTAAAGGCTTTTGGAAAAACAAAACCGGAAGTAAATCCTCCCTACAGTGGAAATTTGTTGTTGTTGTTTTTCTTTGAAATTGTCTAGCGGATGCAGACTTTTTAGTCATCTGGAGCTTTGCGTGAAAAGGCCTATTGGGTCTTGCATCTTTCATCAAATTGATATGTCTTTTTCCTAGTTTTTCCTATTTTTTGGGGTTTATTTTTAGAGATATCACAAAACCAAGACTTTTTCCCATTTTACCAGTAGCCTGGGAACCCTGGACACACCACGATTATAGATTAGGTGCCTGACGCATTTCTAACTGGCTATGGTGGCAGCCCTGAAGCACTCACAGAAATAAAAGCATGGTAATAGCCCCATTGGCCATTGTCAGTGAGATTCATGCCCAGTTTAATTGAAATTGGCCCAAGGTTAGGGAGGAGAAGATTTTAAAATCAAAAACAGCCACATCCATATTTGGGCTTCATTCAAAATTTAAAACCTTATATTGAAAAGGGTCACCCAAGGAACAATCATGCCAAGTTAAGTTCAAATTGGCCCAATCATTACTGAGAAGAAGATGTTTAAATATTTCTAAGTAAAAAACTGCCCCAACCAGCCATGCCCATATTTATGTATAAATCTAAAATCTGCGAACAACTTTTAAAAAGGGTCACCCAAGGAACATTCATGCAAAGTTAATTTCAAATTGGCCCAATCATTACTGAGAAGAATATATTTAAAGATTTCAAAGTCAAAAACTGCCCTACCCTGCCACGCCCATATTTGGAAGTCAATCAAAATTCCTCAAAAACTTTTAAAAGGGTCACCCAAGGAACATTCATGCCAAGTTTAGTTGAAATTGGCCCAATGGTTACTGAGGAGAAGATGTTTAAAGATTTTTAAGTCAAAAACTGCCCCACCCTGCCACGCCCATATTTGGGTATAAATCTAAATTCTGCAAACAACTTTTAAAAAGGGTCACCCAATGAACATTCATGCCAAGTTTGGTTGAAATTGGCCAAATGGCTACTGAATAGATGTTTAAAGATTTCAAAGTAAAAAAATGCCCTACCCTGCCAAGCCCATATTTGGGGGTCAATCAAAATTTCGCGGACAACTTTTGAGAAGGGTCACCAAAAGAACATTCCTACCAAGTTTGGTTGAAATCCACCCAGTGGTTACTGAGGGATGTTTACAGAATTGTTGACGCCTTCTAACGTACGATGCACAACGCACGACGGACAAAAGGTGATACCAAAAGCTCACCTTGAGCATGTTGTGCTCAGGTGAGCTAAAAACAAAGCTTTAAGCCTATCTGTTTGAGAGAAGAAGATTTTTAAGGTTTTCAAAATATAAGTCTATGTTAAACTTGTGATATCCGGGAACTGGCTAATTCTAATCCTGGGGCATAATTTGTACAATCTTGAAAGAGGTCCACCAGATGATGCTGTATACCAAATATCAAAGTTCTATGCCCTCCTGTTTGGAAGAAGAAGATTTTTACAAATTTCACTATATAAGCCTTTGTAAAACTTGTGATGTCCGGGAATCGGCTAATTCTGTTTCACGGCCATGATTTTTACAATCTTGATAGAAATTCACCAGACAATGCTACATACAAAATATCAAAGCTCTAGAACCTATTGTTTGAGAGAATATTTAAAAAAAAAATTCCACTATATAAGCCTATGTTAAAATTGTGATGTCCTGGATTGGGCTAATTCTGTCTCTGGGGCCATGAATTATTCAATCTTGATAGATTTGTTTGTTTGAATGGGGTTTTATGCTGCTTTCAACAATCTTTCAGTTATATCGCGGAAGCTGGAGCACCTAACAATGGATTCCTGGTATTTCTTACACCAGTACTACCATTACATCCCTTCCTAGCCACCAGCTGCTATCCCACATAGGTCAACGATTATCGACCCATTGGTGAGAGACAAATAGTCGGAAAGGACGAGTGCCGCCGTCGGGGATCGAACCCCAGACCTCTAGATTGACAGTCCGACGTGCTACCAACTATGCTATGACACAGTTATGGCTACCAATCTTGGTAGAAATTCACTAGATGATGCTCCATACCAAATACAAAAGCTCTAGGCCCTCTAGTTTGGGAGAAGAAGATTTTAGAAATTTTCTCTGTATAAGCCTTTG
Source organism: Fragum fragum (assembly GCA_946902895.1). NCBI lineage: Eukaryota > Metazoa > Mollusca > Bivalvia > Cardiida > Cardiidae > Fragum > Fragum fragum. Next base: position 34,745,545 of record OX336368.1, on the reverse strand, counting down.
TTAAACTTGTGACGTCTGGGATTGATTGAATGGGGTTTAATGCTGCTTTTAACAGTTTTTCAGTCATATTGCAGTGATTTGAGCACCTAACATTGGATTCCTGGTATTTCTCACACCATTACTAACACTACATCCTTTCCTAGCCTCCAGCTGCCATCCCCCTTAGGTTTACAATTATCCACCCGTTGGTGAGAAACAAATGTCAGAAAGAGTATGTGCTGCGGCCGGAAATTGTGATGTCAGACTAATTTTGACCCTAGGGTTATAATTTATACAATATTGTTAGAGGTCCACTAGATGATGCCACATACCAAATATCAGAGCTGTAGGTCTTTTGTTTTGGTAGGAAAAGATTTTCAAAGTTGTCAGTATGTAAGCTTATGTACCCCCACACACACGCCTTTGCCCACCCCACCCCCCTCTAAGCTCAGCCATTCTTGACAGATTTTTTTCTCTTGTACCAATTTGATAGTCCTTGCCCTAAAAACTCTAAATACCAAATGTGAATCTAATCTGACAGCCGGTTCATGACAAGAAGACTTTTAAAGATGTACCCTTTTTGGCCTCTTATGGAATCAAAAGGGGAGATAACTCCATGACGTGTACAAATCTGAAGTGCCTTCCCATAAGAATGTTTCCTGCCAGGTTTGGTTGAAATTTTAATTAAGAAGAAGTCAAAAATGTAACAAGAGGCCCAAAGGGCCTTATCAGTCACCTGAGTCCAAAGAGCACAAAACAAATAAAAGTCCACCAAATTATGCTACATACTAAATATCAAAGCTCTAAGCCTTTTAGTTTGGGAGAAGAAGAGTTTTAAATTTTCATTTTGTAAGCCATATGTAAAATTTGTGATGTCCGGGAATGGGCTAATTATGACTCTCGGGCAATAGTTTAAACAATGTTGATAGAGATCCACCAGATGATGCTACATACCATATATCAAAGCTCTGGGCCTATCTGTTTGAGAGAAGAAGATTTTTACAAATTTCACTATATAAGCCTATGTTAAATTTGTGACATCCAGGAAAGGACTGATTTTCATCCTGAGGTAATATTTTTTCAATCTTGATAGAGGTCCACCAGATGATGCTGTATACCAAATATCAAAGGTCTAGGCCCTCCTGTTTGGGAGAAGAAGTTTTCAAAAAATTTTACTATATAAGCCTATGTTAAATTTGTGACTTCCGGGAATGGGCTAATTTTAATCCTGAGGCAATAATTTGTACAATCTTGATAGAGGTCCACAAGACGATGCTGTATACCAAATACCAAAGTTCTAGGCCCTCCTGTTTGGGGGAAGTAGATTTTAACAAATTTCACTATATAAGCCTATGTTAAATTTGTAACATCCGGGAATGGGTTAATTCAAATCCTGAGGCAAAAAATTTTAAAATCTTGATAGAGGTCCACAAGACGATGCTGTATACCATATATCAAAGTTTTAGACCCTCCTGTTTGGGAGAAGAAGATTTTTAAATTTCACTATATAAGCCTATGTTAAATTTGTGACATCCGGGAATTTGCTAATTTTAATCCTGAGGCAACAATTCATACAATCTTGATAGAAGTCCAAAAGACGATGCTGTATACAAAATATCAAAGTTCTTGGTCCTCCTGTTTTGGAGAAGTACATTTTTACAAATTTTACTATATAAGCCTTTGTTAAATTTATGACATCCCGGAATTGGCTAATTCAGATTCTGAGGCAATAATTTTTACAATCTTGATAGAGGTCCACCAGATGATGCTGTATACCAAATATCAAAGTTCTAAGCCCTCATGTTTGGAAGAAGAAGATTTTTACAAATTTCACTGTATAAGCCCTTTGTGAAACTTGTGACATCCTAGAATTGGCTAGTTCTGTCTCTTGGGCCATGATTAATACAATCTTGATAGAAATTCACCAGATGATGTTAAATACCAAATATAAAACCTCTAGGCCCTCTAGTTTGGGAGAAGAAGATTTGTGAAATTTTCACTATATAAGCCTATGTGAAACTTGTGACATCCAGAAACTGGCTAATTTTGACCCTTGGGTTATAATTCATACAATATTGATAGAGGTCCACTAGATGATGCTACATACCAAATATCAGAGCTGAAGGTCTTTTGGTTTGGCAGAATTTTTTTTTCAAAGCTGTCACTCTTTCAGCTTATGTACCCCATCCACCTTTGTCCCCCCCCCCCCCCCAGCATGGCCATTTCTTGACAGATTTTTTTTCTTGTACAAACTTGATAGTCCTTGCCCTAAAGACTCTTAATACCAAATGTGAATCTAATCTGACAGCCAGTTCATGCCAAGAAGATCTTTAAAAATGTACCCTTTTTAGCCCCTTTTTGGCCCCTTATGGAGCCCCAAGGGGAGATGACTCCATGACGTGTACAAATCTGAAGCGCCTTCCCATAAGGATGCTCCCTGCCAAGTTTGGTTGAAATCCAATTAAATGGTTCTTAAGAAGAAGTCGAAAATGGAAAAAGTTTACGAACGACGCACAACGCGACGCATGACGACGGACAAAACACAATCACAATAGTCACCATGAGCTTCGGTCAGGTGACCTAAAAAGTTAATGCACAATGCACGACAATGGACAAAACACGATCACAATAGGTCACCATGACCTTCGGTCAGGTGGCCTAAAAAAATCCCCCACCAATGATGAAAATATGGGGGATGGAATCATCTTTGAAAATATGTGCGGGAAAACTTCAATCCCCCTGCCTAGAATAAACACTGTTGAGTATGAAAACGGGTACAGATTTTCTCACCTCTTCTCCAAGAAAAACAAATGGCAATCTTTCCTCTGCAGCAGCCACTATGTGAACAATAATAGGATTAAAATAGGGGGAAGTCTTGGACCTTTTACTGCTGGGCTCGAAGTACTCTCCTAGTAGAAGCTGAAACAAGAATAGGAGAATATATTAACTACATAAAAATGTATACAATAATAGCATTTTTCCAGCCATTAACATTTGGAGAGACCCTCAACATGCTATAAGATCTTCATACTTTGCTCTGCAAATCTTGATCTAAAACATGTGAATTAACCCATTACCACACTACAAAATTTTGGAGTCGTCTGAATTGAAAAAAGTTACAGACGGCATTCAGATTGCTTTGGAATAGAAGATTAAAAGCTGAATTGGAAAGAAAAGGAGAAATTGCTTGTTTCAAACAATTTCTTCTTTTCTCACAGTGTTTTCTTTAGTATTATTCTTCAGGGGTGTAAAAGAACGAGATTGTATGGGAATGGGTTTACCCTATAAAATGTATCAACCCTTGCCGAATAAAATTTCTATTCAAATATTTATATAACTGACTTCCCAGATGGTTCCTGTATGAATGACCAGTCACATTGTAAATATGCCAGTAATTTTCTGCACTATGATTTTCTAATGTTTCCCTGAAGTAATCAATATAAACAGGATTTACCTTGCGTTTCTTGTGAAAGCTCTCAATCTCTGTTTCATCTTGATCTTCTGAAGAAAAAAACGCTGAAAGTTAACCCTTGTCATGCTGAAAAAAATTCTTGTCAGAATTGCGTAACAATTAAAGGGTTGAAAGCAATGGAAGCAGCAGTTGTTGGTCAATATTTTTATGAAAATGTAATAAACATTTCTAGCTTCAAAGTGACAAACAAGGGGTGTAGAATAAGATCAGACTGCACACACGTGCAGGCTGATCTGTGTCTATATATCCTGCCAAAACAGGGATATTCTGATTTCAGCATGACAAGATATAAGTTAATGTCATTCCATTAACCCATTACAATACCAATATTACTAGATTGGTCCTAATTGAAAGACATTGCAAATAACAATTCAAAGTGTATTTATTGAATAATAAGTGCCATACAGGTTAGAAAACAATTGTGAAATAAAGAAATCACTTGCTACAAGCAATTTCTCCTTCCCTTAAAATGTTTTCCAAAGCTAATTCTCTTAGTTGCCTCAAAATGTTGGTTGGATTGTGTGGTAATGGTTTAATTAATAGGTGGGGTTACAAGACAGTAAAGAAAGTAATTAACACATTACCAAATGACAAAAATTTTTAGACTAATCAAATTGAAAGCAAATGCAGACAACAATTTGAAATTTATGAAATTTTATATTTTTCATCTTTCTGGGTAGAGAACATAAAGTAATATGAAGAAATTGCCTGTTTCAATTTCTTCATTTTACACCATGTTTTACAAATCATTTTTCTTGAGAAGCACTATTAAGCACCATTGTGTGGGAATAGGTTAAATTGATCAACCATAACAAGAACTCCCACCAACCCATAATCATAGTAGTAGTTCTTGCTGTTCCTTACAAAAAAGTTTAGTGAGTGTTGATTTTGTTTTAATGGGATTTAACACCATTTTTAACAGTATTCCAGTCATATTGCGGCTGCTGAAGCTCCTAACCATAGAATCCTGGTATTTCTCTCACCAGTACTGCCACCATGTCTTATCAAAGCCTCCAGCTGCTCATCCCACTTAAGTTTACAATTATCCATCCATTTGTGGAAGACAAATGTCAGAAAGAATATTTGCCCCAACTAGGGTTCGAACCCTGAATATAATTATTGAGATTCCTATGCACCTCTAGCTGCCTAAAAAGGGATGAAAAGAAGGATGACTGTATGGACAGTCAGACATTGTAAAATCAACATTCCTCCTACTCTGTAGGTTTGGGGGATAGTCATTAACCTTTTCCCACACAATGACACCTCAAGGAAAACATTTGGGAAAGCATTGTGGAATGAAGAAATTGCTAATTGCAAGCATTTCTTACATTATCCACAATATTTTCTACCCTACAAAATAAAGATTTTTGAAATTTCATCAACTATAGACTGTTGTCTGCAACTTCATTCGATTATGATCAGTCTACTATTATGTCATTTGGGAATGGATTAAGTTTTGTTACGTGCATCCTCAGCCTTCACAGTCCACCACATGTAAACATTAGAAGGGGCCAATTCTCTCTGCATACACAATACAAGATATACTGTGTAATTTGTGAGCAAGGATTTGATCATCATTGGATACAATCAACAATATGGCTTAACCCATAGTAAGATCTAAAAAATATTTAGACTGGATCAAATTGAAAGAATTGTAGACAATTCTAAGTTTTTTTAAAATTCAGAAAATCTTTGTGGGTACAAGATATTGTTTAAAATGAAGAATTTCCTGTTACAAGCAATTTCTTCATCTTCCACAACCTTTTCTACAGCTTTTTTCTCAATGGGCGTAAAAAGCAGGATTGTGGGGGAACGGGTTAAACATGAAATGGATATGATGTTTATGGTATAAACTAGAGGCAATGATATAGATATTAATCTTTTCAGCTAACTTTGAAATTAAGATAACTTACTAAAGATGCTTGTATATGGACCATTTGTGATGGAGAATGTATCCAATGGTAACAATCTCCCCGCCTTCAGGAAAGGTTTGATGACATCATCAGAGCCATCAACATCCATACCCTCTGGTGGACACGGTGTAGTTTCCAGAAGATGATACTGCATCTCTACAGACCTTGGAGGACAGTCATCTGCACACACAACCTAGAAATAACCAAGTTTAGTGTAATCTTGACACTTCAAAGACTTTTCCTTAATTTTATTTTTTTCAAATTCAGCTTACATGAATAATTGAATTTTCTTCTATCCATTGATCATTTCTTATCTTCATAACCAAGCTCTAACAAAACAAGAAACTGATTTTATATCATTTTACCCATTCCAACATGACAAAAATTTTAGACTGGTCTATATTGAAAGATGTTGCAGTCAATAATTTCAAGTTCATGAAATTTAAACAATATTTGCCTTTCAGGAAAGGGAACATTGAAGAAATTGCTTGTTACATACAAGTTCTTTGTTGTCCACAATGCTTTCCAAAGCCAGATAGTGTGGGAATGGGTTAAAGAAGGCCCATCTGGGAATTCTGGATCCATCTATAGTAAGTAAAGCAGGTGGTATTTCAAAAAGAGAAAACAAAACCAGATAGATAGATGAAAAAAAATAGCAGCTATATGCATGTTTTTCATACCCCCCCAAAAGCACTTTGTCACTCAAGTAGAACACTTGAACCTTGACTTAGATTATGCAACAAAAGAAATGTTTTTTCAATCAAACTTCAACTGTGACCTTGACCTTTGACCTACATGACTAAACTAGAGGCGCTTGAGCACCTGTATCGCTCGAAAGGCCTGGTAGTATTAATTAAGTTAGTGTTAGTTTATACTAATTTATTTTAGTTCGATTGCGACGAAAGCTTTAAGCTTATAGAATCGCTCTTGAACACACAAACCAGATGTTTTCACGTCACTGAAAGAGAGGCAGTGGCTTATCCCCAAATATCCCCAAATATCATTTCTATGAAATTTGGATGGACTCATGACAGACACAACACCATGACAATAGCTCGCCGGCTTTCAACTAGTGGAGCTAAACACAATAGGACACTTCCTTGAGTCATGGGCAACATGTGTATAAAGCTTAATGGTCCTAGGTAAAATTGATTGATTCTCCATGGTCTTTTGGTTCTGGAGTTAGAGCACAGAAACAAACAAGAGGGCCAGTTGCCCTGGCACTCACCTGAGATAAGGCTCTTTTTTTTCTTCAAGGCCTAATACAAACTGGGTTGGAGAAGACCTCCTTTAACATCTAACTAAAATCAACTTACATTACCATACCAACCAATGCTTTCAACAGATTTCAAAAATTTCAATAATCATTAAAAAGGTCAAACTAAGTATTTCTGCCCACTTTGATTTAAATTGGCCAAATACATATAGTTTTGAAAGGGTTGCCTTCTTTATTGTTATATCAGCCTAATCACGCTGTGGCTCTAAAATTTAATCAATTTTGAAAGAGGTCAATGTACTGATGCTTCATGTAAAATTCAAGATTCAGCAAATTCTGGGTCAATAGGAGATTTTTTTTTTAATTCTTTTTTTCAGTTTTATTTGTCATAGCAACCAGAATTTTTAACTGATTAAATTCTTTGGTTGAAATCAGCCCAGTGGTTTGGGAGGAGATGTCGTTTTAAAAATCCTTCTTTATTTCTATATAGGCCCCACCCCCACTTTGAGCCCAAGGGTGATGATCTAAAAAATTCTGAAAGAGGTCAATATACTGATGCTTCATGCAAAATATCAAGGCCCTAGGCTTTCTTGGTCAGGAGGAGATAATTTCTAAAGTTTTCATTAAAACTTCAGTTTTGTTGCCATGGCAACCAGAGTTTTTAACGAATTTCAGTTCTTTTAAACCATTTCATCTAGCAACACCCAAGGAAACTTCCTGCCAATTTTGGTTGAAATCTGCCCAGCAGTTTTGGAGGAGATGTCATTTGAAATTCCTTTTTTATTTCTATATAAGCCCCAACTCCTCTGAGGCCTCGCCCTTAGGGATACGAGGGTGATGATTTTAGCAATTATGAAAGAGGTCACTGTAAAGATACTTCATTCCCAATATCAAGGCTATCTATGGCTTCTTGGTCAGGAGGAGATAACTTTTAAGGTTTTCATTAAAATTTCAGTTTTGTTGCCACGGCAACCAGAGTATTGTTCAGATTTCAATACTTTTATCAATTTTTTAGAGGGCACCACCCAAGACACATTCCTGCCAAATTTGGTTGAAATCCGCCAAGCAGTTAAGGAGGAGATGTGGTTTTAAAATTCCTTCTTTATTTCTATATAAGCCCCACCCACCCCTGGGGCTCCATCCCTGGATACCCTAGGATGATGATTTAAGCAATTCTGAAAGAGGTCATTGTAGATGCTTCATGCCAAATATCAAGGCTCTAAGCCTTCTGGGTCAGGAGGAGATAGTTTTTTTAAGTTTTCGTTAAATTACAGTTTTGTTGCCATGGCAACCAGAGTTTGTAACGGATTTCAATTCTTTTAGCAATTTTTAAAGGGCACCACCCAAGGAAAATTCCTGCCCATTTTGGTTGAAATTGGCTTGGTGGTTTTGGAGGAGATGTCATTTTAGGATTGGTGACACACGACGGTCGATGCACCAGGGACGCCTTACAGAGGACCATCAAGATACCTCACCATGAGAACTTCGTGCTCAGGTGAGTTAAAAAGTCTTCAAGACAGACAGATAGACATAATGAAACCTCCCCTACTTCGTACATGGGGGTATAATTAATAAATACCCACAAAATGACATTTTTTGACACCACTCAAGAAAAGCATTCAGGAAAACATTGTGGAAAATGATAGAATTGCTCCAGAAAGTTGAAAAAAATTCAAAATATCTTTAATTTAAAATTCATTCTGCAACTCCATTTAATTTGTACCAGCCTTAAATTTTGCCATCTGGTAAAAGGTTAAAGGAAACAAATTCAATCCATTACCAGAGAGCAAAATTTTAGACTGGTCCAAATTTAAAGGTGTTGCTGTCACAATTTTTTCCGATTTGTATTTCTTTAAGGGTGTAAAAAAGCATTATCATATTGAAATGGATTAAATTTGACTTACAATATGATAGTTTGGCTGTTTTGGAACAGGTATATACAGTCTATGTTTAGGCAGTTTGTCTATTGCATGGTAAGCTTGATTTATGATTGGCAGCTGTCTCCTAGCAACTGAATGTAGGCAGTTTACAGATGCCTCACATCTCAATATCGTCAACTGTAATCTGAAAAAAAAAGTTATTACAATAGAATCCTCCTAATTGCAACCCTGATAATAGCAAATCATTGCTTAACTGTAACTCACATTTTGCAAAAATACTACATTGATCAAACAAATAGGTCCATTTAATAGCAACTTCTGGTTAATTGCAAAAAAAGCTTGACAAATTGGTGTTGCAATTAATAGGATTCTACTGTACTTTCAAACTCAGCAACTAGATGCCTAATGATTTGAACACTAGATGGTGTTAAAAAGTCTGAGCAATTAAATAGATATAATTAGAACCAAAAATGCATTTCGAGTTTCTTCTCTTGATACTTCAGTGCACTCTTTTGATAGTAAATATCTGATTATGTTTTCTGTAGGGAATCAATTTCTACTTTATCTGCAGTCAGGAATGACCCCACATAATCAAAACACCCAAAAGTTGAGACAAGGTACCGGCCTTAATAAAATAAGCCCAAAGCCTATGGGTGCCTGATACTTGGATGTGAGGTGCTAGATAGTTTTGGATGGTGTCGCTCATCATTGTGTGATAGCCAAATCATAGATTTATATACAGCTAAAAGCAAATTTGCAACAGTATTTTAACTACATCCTGGTGGACAGTGCACTTAACTCATTCCCACAGAATGACGTCTTTTGACACCCCTCTTGAAAACCCATTGAATTGTCCTATGCAACTTCTTTCGCATTTGACCAGTCTGAAAATTTTATAGTTTGGAGATGGATTAACCATATCATCCTGTAATTTTTCACATTAGTTCTTCAATAATATTCAATACAAGCCACTGGATACTGATCCCCTTGGGTGCATATCTTATTCATCTCCCTTTGGAGAGACAAAATTTACACATCATATTGGCTTTTGCCAGATGTCAGTAAGAATGTTGGTGAAGTCATATATCCAACCCAAAACCCTCAGATTGTGAGCACAGTGCTTTAAAACCGAGCTAAAAAGGCTTGGCATATTATACATATAGGGAGTTGAAGGTGTACATACCTTAAGCTTATGAGGTGTTTCACTAAATCTTTTCTGTCTCCATTTAAAGAATCCTGCAGATCTTGAAGAACTTGAAGTTCTGAAAATCGAAAAAAAAGTTTTATTTCCTCTATAAATGTGGTTTGTTAGGGAGATCTTAGATAACTACAATCATATTGAAATGCTTCTAGACTGGTCAAAATTGAAACAAATTGCAGACGACATTACGAATTGCACTAAAATTGGAAAATAATTGCAGTATAGGGTAAAAAAATATTGTAGAAAAAAGAGAAATTGCTTTTCCTTTTCCCACAAGGTTTTCCTTGATCATATTCCTTCAGGGCATTACAAAGTCACAGACAGATAGATGGACAATGGTAGGACAATTATCATCTTTCCTTTATTCTGTGCCAGGTATAAATGCTATGTTAGATGTTAATGGATGTAAAGTAATTGGTAAATAAGAGCACCGCATGGGAATACAAATTCTAGGCTGTTCATGTGATTGAAAGTGGAATAAGTTGAACAAGAGCCATGTCGGACAAGGCCATCCCCACCTTAAAAGCTTGATAGTAAACTGAAGCCAGTTAGATTTAGGCTTCTTGTGCACTGCATTTTTTCTCAATGAGTTCGATAATAGCTATTACACGGGTGGTTAAGTTGGGAACAACCTCCAAAAAGAGGTAGTGAATTTCTGTTCGAATCGCACATCCAGGAACTCGCGAGGTTGGTCCAAAGGCTAGAAACAGGTATACAAAGGTAGGTGTCGGTGGTTCTTTTGATTTTTTTCTACGTTTCTAGCAAAAAATGGTTAATTATGGCAATGCTGTGTCGTGTAAAGATGACTTCTCGATGCATACGGCCCAAAACTGCGGTTGAAACCGAAATAATTTCCGCTGAGTTGTTTTTAAAAGTTCAAACACGATGTTGCTTTTTCACAACAGTTCGCCAACAACTGACACATTTTTGCATATTTTGTGGTTTACCGCGAATAATACAGCCCCGGTACGCTCGTCCTGGGGAAACAAGCACTCCGTATTACATATCCTGTAAAAAATGGCAACGGGGCGCATTATTTAAGCAAATTATTGAGAAAATTCCAGTAGAGGTCGTTCCAATAAGTTGGAGCTTGTTCCAATTTGAATGAGAGTGTTCCCAGTGCTCACCTGTTTTATACAATGAAATTAATATCTGTGATATCAGACCCACCAAACTCAGGCAGAAATGAAGGCGCTCGAAATATTGTAATACAGTAGAACCTCGTTAATTCGAACGTCACTGGTTCGTAGGTATGTGTTCGTTCGTATACTTTATGCGGTCCCGATCTATTTCCTTCTTTACCTTTGTTAGAAAAGGCTGTCTAATTCGAATGTTAGTGGTTAGTAGTTCATAGGCCATTTCAAGTCCCGAAAGTATGATTATAGCTTAAACGCCTATGTTTAATTCGCAGGTGTGATAAACTGATTGTCACCAATCACCACTTACCTTGATTTTCACACATGCTAATCTATATGACAAATTATGTGTTATCATGTACCTTTAGTTAAAAGGGGCTGTTTGGTTTGTAAGGTGGGTAATTAATCGAATAAAGATTCCGTAATTATCGCCAAAAATTTACTTAAAATTGACGCACCCCCATTAGTATCAGTTTTATTGGTCATTTAGTAATTCTAACCACTTTATTTTATTCTGCGGTTGCTTTCTTTACAATCGTCGATCCTTAATTTTATGATTCCATGATAGAATACTCGGAGTGATTTGATCCAATGTATTGAAAAGGGAAATCACTCTGATGGGGTCTACCATTTGATACAAACACTGCGTTTCAAAAATGCCAAAAATTAATACAGAGGTAAAAGCATAAAAATACAAGATGAGTAATTTTTAATTTATGTTTTCCTCACTTAATATTTGCGGGTCTTGTTTAGAAAAAATAACCAATTTAGAATCAATTCCTAAATGGGGGACAGAACATACCATGTCAGATTCTGTGTATCTCAAACGGTCGACCTCTTGTACTCCGTTTTGTTCGTACTACGCTTAATTAGTATAAATTTCCCCGGTCCCTTGTGCTATGAACTACTGAGGTTTTACTGTATTTTGGGGTTTGAAAGCGATTCTCCTACATCTGCTAGCTTGCTAATGACCGTTTGTAAGCGGTTTCTTGCTTGTGGTTTAAACTTGAATTGTTCTTTGCAAAGCTTTAGATAGTTTCAAAGTGTAAACCGATTTTCATGTTTTGTTGCTCTTTTTAAGACTTTTGGAACGCAAAAGGATTGCGTCACAATCATATTTTTCTTGATGTATTTCAGGAAAGTGTGATTTAAAAAAAAGTATCAGAAAACTTTAGCAAAAACAATACATGTGATTCTTGCTCTGTCGGGTTTGGGTGTCGAAAATTCTTTCGCTCTTTCTGTTGTTAAATATACTAAACAAAAGTGAAAAGGCTACACATACACCCCGACAAAAAAATTGACAAAGGGGTTCAGTGGTACCTGTAACAAAACTCACCTAAATAAGCTTATGGCATGGGACATGTATTGTTCCATCTGCCCGTGTCATGAGCTCATGATTGCCATTTTGGTTGAAAACACGTATAATTTCATTTCTATATAAGGTAACACTGCAAACAATTTCATATAATTTGGAATGACATTGCATCAAATATTCAATCATTCCAAGTGGACTATGAGAGGCTATGAGTTCCATCCCCGGCTGGGATATGGCCGGGTATGCCTGGCACAGCTGGCGAGCCAGCGCGCTGAAATAAGCTGAAATTGACGATCCAGGCCAGATAATTTTTTTTATTCTATTATATATTTTGTCAATGAGGACTTAGAAGGAGCAATTGTAACACAGAAAAGTAATTGCATTAAACAAAATAACCGAAAAATTGCTTTTATTGACTATTTTGCTGTGTTTTTCACAACACGAATGTAAAAAAAGCAAAAATTGACAATTAAAACACAGAAAAAAAAACTCAATATAAGCAAAATTTGACAATCTTGTTTAATACAAATTCTTTTCTATGTAGCAATTGCTACTTATCAATAATCATTGGCAAATAATTTAATAGAATTATATAATTCTGGATCGCCAATTTCAGCTTATGCGGCTTGCCAGCTTTACCCGATCTGGGATATGCCTGCCATGTTGGTGACACAATGTTCATCCGGGTTCAATAATTGTCAACAGCCTATTTTTGTCTGAGATTGGCTGGTCTGATATCACAGATATTAATTTCATTGGATAAAACAGGAGAGCACTGGGAACGATCTCATTCAAATTGAAACAAGCTCCAACTTATTTGAACAACTTCTACTGGAATTTTCTCAATAATTTGCTTAAATAATGTGCCCCGTTGCCATTTTTTTACAGGATATGTAATACAGAGTGCTCGTTTCCCCAGGGCGAGCTATCAGGTGTCAGTTGTTGAGGAACTGTTGTGAAAAAGCAACATCGTGCTCGAACTTTTAAAAACAACTCAGCGGAAATTATTTCGGTTTCAACCGCAGTTTTGGGCCGTATGCATCGAGAAGTCATCTTTACACGACACAGCATTGCCATAATTATCCATTTTTCCCTAGAAACGTAGAAAAAAATCAAAAGAAACACCGACATCTACCTTTGTTTACCTGTTTCTAGCCTTTGGACCGACCTCGCGAGTTCCCGGATGTGCAATTGGAACAGAAATTCACTACCTCTTTTTGGAGGTTGTTCCAAACTTTACCATCCCTGTATTATACTTTCAGAGATATGCTCAGGACAAAATCTTAGTCTTTAAAACAACAAAGGTCAATAACTCCAAAATTATGCAAACAAGAGTTGTGGTTCTTGTGCACTGCACATCTCCTCAATGAGATCTATCGACCTATGAAGTTTCAAGGTGATAGCATTTATACTTTCAGAGATATGCTCCAGACAAGTTTAGTAACGGAATGACGGATGGAGACCATTAATATATCCCCTTCGCCGAAACGGTGGGGGACGAAAAGCACAAAAGTTCATTTAGAAATGTGTGTAGTGTTATCCCCCTTGTTGATATAGATTTCTCTTTAGGTAGTGAACATTTACAATGCTGTCCGATGATCTTGCGCACCTAAGAAAACTTTCATAAAGTATCAAACAAAAAACAGTTATACGAGTCTCATAATTATTTCACAGTTTACATAACACCTTTATGAATACATTGGTACAATATTTTGAAGGAAAGTTTATTTCTCTAGTGCAAAAAACAAGCAAGTACACAGTTCCCCCCATTATTTTCGGAATGTACAACTTTCCGGTTTTCTTGCGCACTTGTATAGTATGACATCATATAGTAGAATTTTCAAATTATTATTAAAAATAACAGACATTTATTGTGATTCGGAAATGCACTACCCGTACCATTGTTTTCGTCAAGCTAAAAGATGGTGGGAATTGGAAGGAGAAGCAGTTTGCCTACACTAAATGCATTACAACAGAGAAATTTCTGTTTTAAGTAGATTTTAGATCTTAGAGTTTAGATAGTAACTGGACCAAAAAATTCAGCATGATTGAAAGGAAAAGTAGCATAACCAGTCTACATTGGAATCTGGGTCAAAAGGCAGGGTTTATGAATTCTTAATTAGGATGACATCATACGCAAACAACATCATACTCAAGTAAAAATGTTTACCCTAATTACTTTCTGGCCATTCTTGATTACTTTAAACAGTAAAACATTCGTGACAGATAAGCTTTAACTGACCAAAGAACTTCCTGAATACAAAATTCCAAAGATCATTGGACGCGCAAGATCACCGTACACTATTGTATTCAGAGTTCCAAGTAAATTTGTTCAGTACCAAAGATATTTCAAAATAACGAAATTTCAGGATGACGACAAAGCTGACACAGGTGTAGACGACAATCCAGCTAAAAAGATGTGTTTGATCATGACCTTGACTTAATCAGTAGTATATCCATTTGAGGCATCTTCTTGACAACTTTGATTATTGTGACTTTAACCCTTGTCATGCAAAATTAAAATCCTATGCTGAATTACTTTTAAATTAAAGGACTGACAGCACTGGAAGGTCTTAATGAGGGTCAGTAATTATTTTGAAAGTTGATTTTTTAAAACAACTCTGGTTGAAAGGGGACAAGCAAGCATATCTGCAGGCTGATCTTTCTCTATACCTCCTGCCAAAAAGGAATATTCTGGGTTCAGCATGACAAGAGTTAAAATACTTTTGGATACAGAAATGTATAAAGTTTCCAGAGTAAGTTTTAAAAGACACAGAGAAATACAGTCAGATACCAGTAAAACCCTATGCCCCTAGATGTTCAAAGTTGGGTAAAGACAAATGTTCATACTATCGTAAATAGATTTCTTTAAGGCTACTCCTACACAAGAAAGATGTTAATATTTCAAACAGTTACCTACCTAGTGATGGTAAAGAAGCTAAAAACATCCCTCTCTGAGCATCAACTGTAATTCTTAATTGTTCTGATGACATACATGGATACACAACTGGTAGATGTAATGCTAGGGGCATGTCTCTTATCTCACCTGAATTACATATATACCCTCAAAATACACATATATCTTCAAAATAAAATTAACCAGGAAATAAGAAAGGGTGGTTGAATATACATGGATGCTACTGGAATACAGGCAATATCATAAGCAAGAAAGCTAAGTTTTTAAAAAAATGATTTTTTTTCAAAAGGGTAAAAAGATTCAAGTATTATAAAGAACATCTTCCAAGACTGGATGGTTGTCCCAAGACAACTGCTGTCGAGCCCGCAAAGCTTTGTAGGTATCATGCTCAAGATAAACACAATTTTAGTATTTGACCTTGAGCTGTGACCTTGAACTTGAAGCTATCCAAAAAATTCTTTCAAGTGGCACATCTACTCATGATGGAGAAAAATAGTGCCAATTTTTTTTGAAACCTATCCATAGTTATAGGAAAAATGTTCGAGACAAACACAATTTTAGAGTTTGACCTTGAGCTGTGACCTTGAACTTGAAGCTATCCAAAAATTCTTTCAAATGGCACATCTGCTCGTGATGGATTTTATTTGAAGTCCAACAATAATTGTAGGAGAAATGCTCCGGACAAGCACAATTTTAGGGTTTGACCTTGAGCTGTGACCTTGAAGCTATCCAAAAATCATTTCAAAGGCACATCTACTGATGATGGAGAATGATTGTGCCAAGTTATTTTGAAATCCATCTGTAAATATAGGAGTAATTGTAACGGACAAATTCGGATGGACGGACGGACAGACTAATAAACGTACTAACGCACTTATGCACATAGATCTTCTTGTCATAGTGACAACTATGTCTCGCTCACTGCAAGCGGGCTCGACAAAACATCATCAAAACTTAATTGGCAGTAAGTAAAACAATGACACAATTGTTTTATTGTGTTTTTCCTTTGAATGTGCTTTTACATTCCAAGTTGTCATCTTCTACTTGATTTATATTAAGAAATTCTTTCAATTGTACAATTAAAGAAAAATTCTACAAGTGCAAAATATACATGTCTTACATTTTCCCTCTATATATCTCTGAATCCCGTATGAAAGATCCTGTAAAGCAATGAAAGTATTAGTCACTAACAATTCTTAGCAAATATCTTTTTTTTTACAATTTTTGCTGAATGACAGTCTAGGCACTACCTCTAGGAAAGTTAAATGGTAATACTGAATCAATTTTTCTGTTCAAAAACCTCATCATTAAGGCTCAACTTGGCAACTCAAGAGAAAAGGCTTGAAAAATATCATGAAAAATAAAGGGTGGCAAATAATTTCTTCAATATCCACCATATTTTTTACCCTAAACAGCAAAGATTTCCTACATTTCAACAACTTGAAATTGTTATCTGCAATATCTTTCAATTAACACTAATCTAAAATTTTGTCATGTTGTAATGGGATAAAGCTCCTCTAAGTAATATCTTTACAGGATAAAATTCTATGTAAAAGTTTCTCTGTGGTGTACACTGTGCTAACTTTGTTCATTGAAATGTCATGCTTAAAGGTAATATGTGGTACAGATAAATATAGGCATGTGACCAATTGCTCCTTTATAATCAAAGAATACCAATCTAGTGCATTTATAAAGTGAACAGTAAACCCCAATTAAAACGATACTACAATTCAACCTACCTTTAATTTACTTCTCGTTCTGACTTCAATGGTTTGCATTAGAAGTTTTTCCATGGACAAATGTTCACTCTGGATAGTCAATCCAACACGCCGGCACTCGTCAGGTAACATAGATGGCATGTGAGACACACACAACTCTTTCCCGTCATCTTCATCATTCACATGAACTGTTAGCTTGTATACTGTAATGTTACAAGTAAAAGAGTAAAACAGTTTTTTGATTTGTATAAGTAATTTGCAACTTAAAAGCTTTGTAAGGCACAATCTTTTTATAATTTTAATCATTTAGTACATTTAGCACACAACAAAATTTTGGACTCTCTCAAATTCAAACAAGTTGCAGTCAACAATTTTTTTTTATGGAATATAAAAACTACTTTTCTTTTGGTGTAGAAAACATTGTGGATAATGAAGAAATTGCTTGGTACAAACAATTTCTTCATTTTCTATACAATTTTTATTCCTAAGCTTTTTTCTTCGGCTGTTTAAAAATTGGGATTGTGTGGGAATAAGATAATAGGGATTTCAAAATACTCATTCTATATCATTTAGGGCGATGCATACTATTTTAGATGATTGATTTGTGTATGTCAAACAGTGCTCGAGATAATTTTTGCATGCATCAGTACTGTGCTGATCAAATTTAGAGTGAATCGGTACCAGTATATAGGGATGAGTGCTGTTAGTTAGATTATTTAAAAGGTTAAGTTTCCATTGTTACCTTATATAAAACATAAACATCAAAGGAAAGACATTTTACATTTATAGTTTTATTTAACCAAAACCTGAGCATGCTTTTAGATAGAAAATTAAAAATAGCTTTGTTTCTTGTCTAGTGTAACTCAAAACAGAAGTACATGTATAACGTATCTTAAAGAAAATACCAATAAAATTTACTATAAAAAAGTTAGACTTTGTGCTCATTGTACATTTATGTACAACCTAAAGGGCAACACTAATTCTGATCAAATTCTATAATATCATCTGCAGCTTCTTTCAATTAGACAATTAGAGCAAGTAAAAATGTTTTGTTTTGCTTGGTTGATATTTCACCATTCAAGGAATGTGAAACAAGGGATAAAACTGCAAAGTGTTTAAGTCTTTCTCTGAAATATTTCATTTTTCAGATGATTGAGATCAGTGAAGCAGACATCGACTTCTGGTTTTATAATGATAAACAAGAGGACCATGATGGTCCTTTATCGCTCCCCTGAGTATGATAGCACAAGGTTTTATGATATAAACAAGATATCAAAGCCCTACACCTAATCATTTTGGAGAAGATTTTTTCAGAAAGGTTTTCTCCTTTAACCCTTGGTAAATAGAGGTTCCTACCATTTAGAGCTGATTTCCAGAGTACAGTAATTCTTTGAAATATATTGGTAGAGGGTTAATAGGCATTTCTACATACTAAATATCAAAGCTCTAGGCCTAATGGTTTAGGAAGAGAACATTTTCAAAGATATCCTTTTATATTCTTTTCTAAAATCTTGGATTGCACGGAAAATGGTAACCAAAATTGCACACAATGTGGTAATTCTACAAAGTATTTTGGTAAAGGGTCAATAGGTATTGATACACAACAAATATTAAAGCTCTAGGCCTTATTATTTGGAAGAAGAAGATTTTTAAAGATTTCCTTCTTTAGTCATATGTAAAATCAGGAATCACACAAAAAGGGCAAATTTTCAGAGTGTGACAATTCTTTGAAGTATTTTGGTAGAGGGTCAATAGACATTGAAATATACAAAATATTAAAGCTCTAGGCCTTATGGTTTGGGACAAGAAGATTTCATAGATTTCCTTCTTAAATTCTATGTAGCCGCCTTCATGGCACAGTTGGTAGCGTGTCGGACTGTCAATCTAGAAGTCCCTGAATTGATCCCCGACGGCGGCACTCATCCTTTCTCACTGTTTGTCTCCCTTCAATGGGTCGATAAACGTAAACCTATGCGGGATAGCAGCTGGATGCTAGGAAAGGATGTGATGGCGGTACTGGTGTGAGAAATACCAGGAATTCATTGTTAGGTGCTCCAGCCGCCGCGATATAATTGAAAGATTGTTGTAAGCGGCCTAAAACCCCATTCAAACAAATTAATTCTATGTAAAATCAGAGATCACACAGATAAGGGCTAATTTTAAGAGTATGGTAATCATTTGAAGTATTTTGGTAGAAAGTCAATAGATGATAATTTATACCACATATCAAAGCTCTAGGCCTTATAGGTTTTGAGATGGAGATTTCCAAAGATTTCCATTCTCATTCTTATGTAAAATCAGGGCTAATTTCAAGATATGATAATTCTTTGAAGGATATTGGTAGAAGGTCAATAGATGATGATTTTTACCAAATATCAGAGCTCTAGGCCTTATTGTTTGCAACTTGTTTTCAAAGATTTCCTCTTTTATTTCTATGTAAAATCAGGGATCACACAGAAAAGGGATAATTTTCAAGATAAAGTATTTTAGTAGATAGTCAATAGATGATGATTTATACCAATATCAAAGCTCTGGGCCTTATGGTTTGGAAAGAGAAGATTTTTTAAGTTTCACCACTTGGTTGCCATGGCAACCAAAGTTCTTAATGGATTTCAATTCTTTAAAGAGTTTGACCAAAGAATCATTTCTGTGAAGTTTGGTTGAATTCGATGGTTAATTAAGAAGGGGAAGATTTTTTTGTAATTGTGAATGGACAGATGGCCGGTCGCCGGACAATGACCACTCAAAATAGCTCACCCAGAGCACTTTATGCTCAGCTGAGCTAAAAAAACGTAAACAGAGCATCATTAATGAATTTAAGATTACTATTCCCAAACCTGTTCAAAAACTGCTCTGTGTTCTTCCATAAACAATAAAATGATCAAGTAACACGATTGATGTGATCAAGACTCGGGAATGGATCATGAGTGTTCAAATGGAACAAACTATGGCAATAAACATACCATGGTTTACAGGACAAAACAATGTAAATTATTTTACTGTTTGATATTGCCTGATTGTATGGATATAATTGAATTGGAAAGAAACTTGTCACTTGTTTTTTCAGTTGGCAAACTTGATTACAAGCCGGTTTTGAAACTGGGCCACTTTCACAATCAAAACCTTGTAAAACCCAGCGAATCAAGAAGGCTATTTGCAAGGAATTCATTTGGTAGTGCTGGTTCCTCAACTCAGTTAAATTAAGATATTTAATGCTAGGTATAATTTCCATTTGGACCCTTTGTCCTTTCTTTGTCACAGAGTGAGATAATTACGTCAATCGCTGGACCCTAATTGCCCCAAATTCCAAGTCTGAGAGAGTAAGCTCCTGATTATCTACCCGGATTCATACCATACAATGTCAATAGAATGGATATCGGATGAAAAATGTCCCTAAATACAATTTTGTCTCCTGTAAATTTGTGGATATGAATACCATCTCAGGCACTGATCAAATCTCTAGATATAATGGTTTTCATTAAGCTTGCCCTGGGACAGAAAATTAAGATTTTATTGTAAAATCAAATACAATAAGAAATGTCTCACAGAGAAGGATGCCCCTGCTTAAGTGCTTGTCATATGACCTTCAGTTGTGACCTTGAACTTGTATGTACCCAACAGAATTTTACGCATGACAATTGTACTCATTCACGGCAATAACTGTGCCAAGTTATTTTGATTTCCATTTATCAATTTAGAAGATAAGCTCCGGAAAAGAAACGGACACAGGCACACTAACCCTTCAACCCTTCCACCCACGCACACACTCATACATGGACAGAGGTAACTCTATATGCCAGTCACCATTACATGGCAATGGCATACAAAGTTGTTGTTACATTTTACATTTCATTGTTACAGGATAACTCTGTAATATACAGTCCAATACCTTTACCTCGAATGTCCCTAAGCCGAAGTTCTCTCTACGTCGAAGTTATTCTAAAGTCCCGATCTTATTTCTCTTTATTTCTATGTATTTGAACCTCCATACGTCGTTCTCTTTATCTCGTAAACTACCCCTACGTCGAATCAATTGCAAAGTCCCATCACTATTGTTTGCACATATTCACACCTCTTTAAGACAAATCTTAATCATAAAGGTCGATTTTCGCAATCAACTAGGTTTTTCACACATTTCGACGTATCAACGCAGTTAGGAGATAGGTGCGTTACAGTATCGGATATCGATTGCTAACTTGATTTTGTTTGATTGTTTGACTACGATCTGATAATTTGAAAGATAGCATGAAGTTGAGACAATGTTACAGACGAATTTTTCAATGAATAAAGAGGCATCTAACTCGCATACCACGCAGGACTTGTTTAGCGCCGGACCTGGTCGATCAACGGGATGGCCAGCAACTTCGAACGACGGGACGCGCTAAAGGAAGAACCCAGTATCCAATCAAGATGGATACTTGGTTTTTTCGACAGGAAAGAGAAAATACATGTTGTCACAATCGACACGAAGAATAAGCAATAATAGAAGAAGAAAAACAAACAAACAAAACAACATCAAAAAAGCCGAGCCTAAACAAATCTTAAGCTACAAGTTACAATAATTTCGTAATATTAATATAAGAAATAAGATAAATACATCGTCGTGATATATTCCGTATGATTAGATAATCATACTAGTACAAATCATTTTTGGCCTTGTTCAGTTATGGTATTTCGCCACCATTTTGGTCGTACATGGAAAATATTCGATTATCTACACGTCGAACTATCTCTACGTCGAAGTTTTCTTGTAAGTCCCTTGAACTTCGAGGTATAGGTATTCGACTGTACTTTAAGTCTAGTGGATAAAGGAAATTAGATTCATTTGGCAACAATTAAAGCATTACCAACAGCACATACCAATAGCATCTTGGGGCTTTTCTTTCTTCATTTGATCTCTGTAATAAAATGTTAAATCATTGCTATATGTCAAGCTTGTGCAAAATTCATACATCTTCACCTATTTATAATTTAATTGTTAGTTTCGTCTATCAAAAACGAGCATTCTCATTGGTCGAAAAATTTAATTCATACCTCCATAACAAAATTTTGAGCACGCAGTGATTTTGTATGCTTCCGCACAAAATAGTCCCATATAAAAAGGAATCAAAAGATGTAGGGTTCTTGCTTTTGTCGCTCGATACTATTAAATTATAAGAAATGAAGAGAATTTTTTTTGTTTTCATGGAGGTATGAACCGAAAAACCTAATCACACAATGTATGAATCTGCTTCGCGTATTCATACAGTGTGATTAGTTTTTTCGGTTCATACATCCATGAAAACAAAAAATATTCTCTTCATCTCTTAAATGTTACCAATGAAGTTTTAGTCCGTATGTGAAATTTTCAACAATTGACAAATCACTAGCCACACCCACTGACCTCTGATAGGAGTCCCACCTAGATATCAAACTGTAAGTAAAATAGCTGGTTAACAACCTAAATGTTATAACTACTGCTTGAATAGGCTGTAGTTATAACAATTCAGTTGCCAAACAAACAAAACTGCCATACAAAAATGTTGGCTAATGTTGAAGTTCAAAGTTCACTTCTAAATCAATGATTTGATTGGTCAAACAATTCTTTGACTAACAGCCTCAATCGGTTAATTTCCTTATGGGCAAATCAAACTTAAATGACCTTGACTTTGTCAAATGACAATAGCTTTATCATTGAAAAGATGCCTATAAATGAAATATACCTAGATGTAAATTAAATATACCTGTATGTAAAATATGAGCTTTGTACTGGAATAATTTTGAAGTAACAGGAAACATTTAGTTCACAGGTTAAGTTTTGGACTGACAAAGAGACTGACGGATAGATACCATTCAACCCATCATATCAAAATTATAGACTGGTCCAAAATAAAAGATGCTGCAGACAACAGTTTTAGGTGACGAGATTTTAAGGATTTTGTCCTTTGCAGATAATGAAGAAATTGCTAGTAACAAGCAATCATTTCATTTTCCACAATGTTTTCCATATAGCTTTAATTCCAGGACATTTCAAAAAGCGTTATTTTGTGGGAATAGGTTAAACAGAAGGCCCTGAGTTCCATCTATAAAAGAACCATGTTGAAATAAAATTGAACCCTGGTCAGACCACAGAAAGTGCAGCCCAACCAGGGACAAATTTTCTCTTTTCATTTTTAATCTATGATCATTCAACTAATGTAATTATAATTTTTGAAAAGCCAGTCCCTAATGATCTTGCTAAAATTGATCTTTTTTTGTATACATGTTACAGAATTGACAGATTGCTGGCCACGCCCACTGAGCTCCGATACATTTATGGTTAGTAACATGTTATAAAAAAGTAAAATGGTAGGTTGGGGACCTAAACTTTGTAACTATAGCTTGAATAAGCTGTAGCTACAATGTTTCAGTACCCAAACAAACAAAACTGCCATACAAAAATGTTGGCTAATGTCGGAGTTCAAAGTTCACTTCCAGTCTAAATAAATTATATAATTGGTTGATTGATTGTTTGGTTGACAGCCATGATCTGTCAATTCTGGAATGGTCCATTACTACACATTTGAACACTTAGCCCAAGTGTCCTCAAATCTCACCTCCAGTACGAGACAGCCAGGCACTTCCCATGAGAATATTCTTCTATACGCAGACTATCACCAAGTCGGTCTCTCACTAACTTCTGGGTCTATTCATGACAATAAATTATCAACCATTCTTTAGTTTACACATAATTTAAGTATCAAAGTACTCAAAGCATTTGCCACAAAACACAAATAAGGTAATACTGAACATTAACTTATTCCCACACAATCCTGCTATTTTATGCCCCTCTAGAAAAAAGTTCAGGAAAATAATGTGGAAAGTGAAGAAATTGCATGTTACAAGTAATTTCTGTATCTTCCACATTATCATCTACCAGAAGAAATGATATATTCTATCAACTTGAAATTGTCATCTGAAACTGCTTTTAATTTGGACAAGATTAACATTTTGTATTGATAATGGGTTAACTGGCATTTATGAAACAAGTAATTTCTTCATTTTCGACGATGGGTTAAAAGGTAGGCAACAAGTCAAACTGAGCATAGACTGAGAGTAAGTATTTGTGGTTATTTTGCAGTGAATGTTTATTTCAAGAGGAAGTATAAATGTCGTGCCCATTCTTGAGAATGCCCATTCTTAAGAATGGGCAGATGGTAAAATCAAGGCTTTGCCCATTCTTAAGAATGGGCAAAACGTCGATTTTAATAGGAAAACAGGCCTATTCGTTGGTAATACTGTAAGAAATATTAATTTTATAACATTTAATTTGTATGTGAACCGTAATATACCATAATAAAACGTTATTTTAGAAAAACCCACTCCGATACGGCTTCACTACAGTCGTTCGATATAACTTCCGGTGAACCAATAATCTTTTTAAAAAGTCGTCCCATGGCAAAATAAAATATCATGATCATATTGTTTTTTTTATAGGATCAATAACATCTTATATTACGTAATCGTATTCTGTTATCAATCTTCCATCTTAGAAAACACGAAGACGGAACGCAGTCAATCCTTAAGAAATGACGATGTCACTATGACTGTTTCTACCGTATTCTGTCAGCGTGTAAACCCGTCTTTTGATTAAAAATAAGGCATATGTGACATTATTAGGTGCGTGAAGTTATTCAACGAATTGTAACCGAGACAATTAGAGGTTTTACGCCTCAGTAAAAACGGTAGCACCTTGATACATTCGTGTCCGGTGATCTTGCGCATTATGGAAGTTATCTTAGATGGGCAAGATCACCGGACAGCATCGTAAAGGAAAACAACTTCAAAAAAAAGTTTAACCCAATCCCACACAATGGCGCTTTTTGATAACACTTAAAAAAACAATTGGTAAACATAGTGTAAAATAAAGGAATTGCTTGTAACAAGCAATTTCTTTGTTTTCCACAATGTTTTATAACCAGGAGTATGAAATATCTAAAGTTTCATTGAGTTTAAATTATCATCTGCAACTTCTTTCAACTATTGGACCATTGTCAATTTTTCTTGTGTAGAAATGGGTTAACCAATTACCAGACAAATGTTAGATAATGTAAAAACTGAAAGAATTAAGCTGCAGGAAATTTTGCAAAGTCTACTCAAATTGGAAATAAGCACAAAATAAGGTAGAAAATATTTGGAAAAAAGGTGAAATTGCTTGTTACAAGCCATTTGCTCCTCTTGCTTCAAATTTTCCTTAATCATATTTCTTCAGGGCGGTAAGTGAAATTATGTGGTAATCGGTTACAAACAAGTGTAACAATGTGATGCTAAATCACTTACAATCTCGTGTCATCTATTCTACTGAAGTAACCATCCTTAATAAAGGTGTCATTTTGGAGACTACACAAACATTTAGGCATGTTTCATAAGTATAATGGACAAAAATGGTGATTAGATGAGTAGTTACAATTACATTGCCTCTAAGACAGCACAATACTTCATATTTATCTAACCATGGATTCCTAGTATTTCTCACAAGTACAAAATAACTACATCCTTTCCGAGCCTCCACAAATGTCGGAAAGCACATTTGCCGCAAACCCAGGACCAAACCTGGAACACCCTAGCTGATTATGAGTCTGACATGCTACCAAAAGCAATATTGCCGCGGCCACAGAATTCAATATAAACTGAATTATCTTTGCCATATCTGGCAAATAAATCTGGGCAATCTTGAAATAGTTCTACATAAGCACTTAAAATTTTTCACTTTTTTACAATAGTCAAGTTAAGGTATGTAGAATTCATTCAAATAAAAAGGTATTTACAAAATTTTTATAATATCCATTCTATGCCATGGACATAAAAGCCATGTTTATCAACTGACCAAGGTTATATGAAGGTATCTGACAAAGAGTCATTCTGAGGGTCATTCCTGTGAAATTTGGTTAAAAATCCCCATCCACAGGATTCGGTGAAGATTTTAAAGTTTTCAGAATATATTTCATATTTTGAAATTAGCCCCCCCCACCACCAGGAAAAAGCCATGCTTTTAATATACCGGTAATCAAATTCATTGAAGAAATCTGTTAAAGGGTCTCCAAAGAATAATTCCTGTGAAATTTTGTTGAAATAAGTCGACTTGTATCTGAGAAATAAAAGTTTTCACTGTCTACCATATATGGCAATAAGAAAGTCACCAAAGGCTCATCGCTGTGAAATAAGAATTAAATCAATCAACTGGTTTCTGAGAAAAAGTTTCTTCAAAGTTTTCACAATATTTGGAAATTAGCCCTGCCCATTAACCCTTAACCATATGACAAAGCTTTATACCAGTGCAAATTGAAAAGAGTTACAGACAACAAATTGAATCCTGTGAATTTTCTAATTTTTCAATTTTTTTTAAAACATTATAGAAAATGAAGAAATAGCTTGGTTCAAGCAAATTGCTTCATTTTACACAATGTTTTCTCAATTGGTTTCATGAGGGGTGACAGTGAGTGACATCATGTGGGAATGGGTTAAAGACACGATTTTCATCTGATCAAATTTGTTTAAAGGAATCTGATTCAGGGTCACACAAGGATCCCTCCTGCAAAATTTGGTTGAAATATATCCACTGGTTTCTGAGTGGCTTTTTAAAACTTTCAACATACAATGTTTCCACCCATTTAAGCCATGTTATCAAACTGATCAAAATTCTTTGAAGGAATCTGATGAAATGTCACCCAAGGATCATTTCTGTGAATTTGGTTGAATTAAGTTCAGTACTCTGGTGAGAGGATTTTTGCAGTAAAACTTACAGACAGAGAGACTACTGGACGCACAACAGACACCAAGCCATGTCAATAACCCTATGGCTTTTAGCCAGTTGAGCTGAAAATTATGATCTATAGTGCAGTATCAATGAATTAGTCACTAAAGCCCCTTTTCATGTGACAATGGATGGAATGCTACCATGTTCCATAGGCATCAATAATACAGTTTCAAAAGCCAAAAGAGTGATATGTTGAGTGGAACAAGGAAGTTGGCTTTTCATCTGGTATAGGCAGAATGGAACCACGATTATTTAACCCATTACCACACAATGACACTTTTGGACATCCCTTAGGAAAAATAACGGGAAAAACATTGTGAAAAATGAAGAAATTGCTTTTCTGCCTAAAAAGTTAAAAAATCTAACATTTCATAAACTTCAAATTGTCGTCTGCAACTCCTTTCAATTTTGACCAGTCTTAAATTTTGTCATCTGCAAATGGGTGAATGGAGATCATCCCTATGACAATACAAACATTTTTAGCATGTTTTAGAAAGATTTACCCCAAACTGCAAGGTTAGAGCGGTAGCCTTGACATGGTCATTATTACAATCCCCCCCCCCCTTGATATTGGAATGAATGTCAACATAAAAAATTGAAAACAAGATGTGTTTGTGAAACACTATGCCCCCTAAACAAGAATTCTTTGGAAACGGGAAAAGGGTTAAAATTTTGACCTTGACCTTGATGAAATGACCTTCCCCAGTTGCGCCTTGTTGCCAAGTATTATCATTGTAACTTAATCAGGGTTGAAGTTATAGGAAAATGTTTAGTAGGCAAGTTAAGTTTTGCAGACAGATGGACAGACAGATTGATGTACACCGGTAAAACAATATGCCCCCGATCTTATCGATGCGGGGGCATAAAAATCCAGCATATTTGAGATTTGAGTAGGGTTGCACCAAAATTGTGACCCGTAGAGCGGTAACACTGAATTGACAATGGATGACAAACAACACACAACCAGAGGACAATCTGGACATTCAACAATAAAAAAAAGTCCACTATGAGCACCTTGTTGTACGGTGAGCTAAATAACTGAACTCAGTTAACTTAGTCAGTAACACACTTTGATCCTGAATCCAAAGGTCATGAGTTTGAACCACAGATCAGCTATATTCATTTTCAACATGTGTCATTGCATGTGTGACTAATTTGTCTCTCACCAATGGCCAAATGAAAAGTACTCTTCATTGACATTATATGGTAGCTTCTTGAATGTTCAAGTTCTGGTATGGAAAACAACAGGAAGCCATGGTTAGGTGCATCAGTTGCCCTGATATAACTGAGTTACAGTTGAAAATAGCATTGAACTACAAACAAATAAAAAAGAAAGGTAGTAATTAAATATTTGGCAAGTGAATATAAAATAAGCTATGTTTACAGGCCAAATGCAAATGTATCAAATCCATGTGGAATAAAAATTCATATCTAACCCATTACCAGATGCCAATATTTAAGACTGGTCCAAATTGAAATTAGTTGCAGAATCTGAGAAATTTAAAATTTCTTTTAAAATTTTTGGGTAGAAAGCATAATGTAAAATGAAGAAATTGCTTGCAACAAGCAAGTTCTTCATTTGTTACAATGTTTTCCCAATTGTTTTTCTTGAGGGGCATCCAAGAGTGTAATTGTGTAGGAATAGGTTTAATGAAAAAAAAGCAGAAATAAGCCAAGAAGTTTCCCTCATAGCTAGCCTGTTTAGTAGGACAATCAACCAAGGGTTTTGCATGTCTCAATAGTGGCAGGCTATAAATCTGAGAGAAATTGAGGGTTGCAGGTTCGAATCTCTATGACTGCACTGCTTGTCACATAGGTATCTATGTTTTTGATATTCAAAGCCTAGGCTTACATTTACTGATACGGAGGAAGCTCCTGAATACTCTTATAATTCTTTCCTGTTTTTTTCAAAAGTTAAGGCTTGTCAAAATTCAAAGAAGTTGCAGGAGACAATATAAAAAGGGTGCAATTTTAAAGTAACAAATCTTCTTAGTAGAAAATATTGCGGGAAAAGAGGAAATTGCTTGTAACAAAGAATTTATTCTTTTCCCACAATGTTCTCTAAGTTTTAAATCACAATGCCTTAAAACCAGAAATTGTACAGGAAAGGGATAGGTGGACTAAGTGATGATATAGCTGGAGATCTTTAAAGTGCGGCATTAATTACCATAAAAACAAACAAACAACTGACTTCAATATAGCTGTTCTCTTCAAAGTAGTTAAATGAGTTAAATTCAAATTTGACATACAAGTGAAAATAAAGGTACATGTGATCTTAAAATTGAAATGGCAAAAATCACTATTACAACAAGATGCTGTCCATGATATACTAAATCAATTGGTATGTTGTTGCTATCTCACCCCTTCCTGTTCCAACTCGGGATTTTACCTTGCTGTGATTTTATACTTGAGGAAAGATTGTGGAAAGAGAAGAAATTGATTGTAACAAGCAATTTCTTCTTTTTCCACAATATTTTCTACTACTTACAATGATTTCATTTCAAACTGCATCCAACCACATTGTTGTCTGCATTATATAGATGCATAATAAACTGATTATAAGACAACAAAATTTTAGACTGGCCCAAGGTGAAAGGGGTTACAGACAACATTTTAAAGTTCACAAAATTTTAGATTTTTTCAACTAACTGGGTAGAAAACATGGTGCAACATAAGAAATTTTCATTTCATACCATGTTTTCCCAACTGCCTCTCTTGAGCGTTAGAAGGCGTCATTGTGTGGTAATGGGTTAAGCCCATTGAATGTTACTGATATACTGTTCTAACCAGCATATATCCCAATACAACTCATAGGCAAAGTTTCTGATAATAAAAGTCTTTCCACTAATGTTTCTATAGTTATTCAAGTAAAAAAAAATGCTAATCCACATATCTAGGCCAACTTCTATAGGTTTCAGTCTTTACCAAAGATCTTCTTTTAGCTAAATGCAGAGGCATTCAAAATGCCTGTATGTGTTTACTACCATTACTTAAATAGACAAATAGACTCTAGCAGAACACTTGCTGTAGTAAAATATATTAACTGATGGATAAGAAAAACACATGTATTCATATTTGAAGAAAAGTCCAAATATGTGTTTGGCTTGTAAAAATAGGGATCAAAAGGTTATTATTTCAGATATTTTCATCACATTTATCAAAAACAGCTTCAAGGAAGACTATTAAGTATCAAATTTCAAAGTCTTTTCTTTTATGGATCAAGAGAAGATTCCTAATTATACTTTTGCTTATGAAGCCCAGATTTTAAACCAGTTAAATATATCATTTCTTTGGAGATGATTTATGGAAATGTACAACCTACATAATATAGCTACTAAATTAGTTTAAAATAAACTATAGGTGTACATGTTAAAGTGAGTGATCAAAGGTCAATTTTGTCTATAACCTGTAAAGACAAAATTGACCTTTGATCATTCACTATCACTTGTACATCTATAAAATGTATTGGTGAGTGCTCAGTAAAATAAAACAATCTTTATTTCTTCATTCTTCATTTCCCAAAGGAGATCCTGGGAACTTTGGAGAACCATGTGACAAATATTGATATCAAGTTCATTGATAAACTGTTTAGAAAATCTTTTGAGTAATATTGTTGTTTAAGAAAATATTCTCTGTATCTCTAAAGGCCTATCGTTTCTCTTCTCTTTTGCTAAGCCATCTCAAAATCCATAAAAGTAATGTTGATAGCAGTTCTCATAGAGGACCATGATCTTCTAGGCATAATGCCAAATAACAGAGCTATAAGCTATCCTAGTCATTGGGAGAGCATTTCCAATCTTTCCTGTCTAAATTTCCATTTGTCAGTCGCCAAAGAAACTAGTTTGCAAGAATGTAAAAGAAAATCCAGTGATAATTCCTACAGCATTAGGGGTTTGTGAAATGTTTTTTTAATCCCACCCCACCCCAAATCCACTAATTCTATATAGGGTGACCCTTTGAGACTCTGCCACTTCATACATGGTAGGAAACTTTTTCATTCCAGGAAGTAGAATTATTTCCATGGGTCTCTGCAACTTGAGACATGACTCTCTATGGTCATAATTGGTATCAGAATCATAGAATTAAGCCTGGCTTATAAAAGCCCCCATTGTTTTTTATTGGTTATAATAAGGGATCTGCATTATAAGGGATCACTCAAGAATCTTTCTTGTATATAAAAGCCATGTTTTCAGAAATATGAGAAAGCTTTTCCAAGACATATTGATGTGGAATTTGGTTGAAACCTGACCAAAGGTTCTGATAAAAGAATTTTTCACTATACATAATTATTTTATGCCAACAAAAAAATCATTTCAGATTAACATAAGGAATCAGAAAAAAGGGTAACCCAAGGATAATCCCTGTGAAATTTGTTTGAAATCCATTAAATATTTTCTGTGGAAAATTTATAAGAAACTATTTAATTGGGTCATGACAGAGTCAACGCAATGACAAATCCCCTTCAGCCAGAGCTAGAATTGGCCCAAAAGCAAACTAAAAAATATTTTTTTTTGTATTGAAATACTTATTTTGGATTTTGTTATTGCAAGAATGAGTAGGCAAGGTTGATGTTAGGCTAATAGAAGTTAGATTATATATTGCCTGAGGGATATCAAAACTATGTAACTACAGCAGGATATTCAAGTTGCAGTAACAATCTTCAAGTAACCTATCAACAATGCATATAATTTTGATCCAGGCATCTCAATTCAATAAGTTTTATTAATCTTTTACTTCATTATTGAAGAGATTTTTTTTCATAAAATTTATCAGAATTAGTATGCAATACAGTAGTACCTGTAGTTACTACAGTAATGCAATGAATCTTTTAGAGCTGTTTCAGTGCAATACTGTAGTAACTCACACATATACATATAACTCATTATATGCAACTTTTTTTCCAATTTCTTTTCTTTAATATTTTCTTTTAAAGAAAAAAAGGAAAATATGTTCAGAATATTTCCTTTAGTAAATTAGAAATGACAAAATGAGAATGTTTTTTCCTCTCTCCTGTAAAATTTGCCAAAAACAGAGTTACTACAGTTTTGCAATGAACCTTTGATATTCAATTACAAAATTAAGAGTAAAGGGTCATTAAGATGACCATACAAATATCTTAAAGGTGGAAAAATGTAGAGGCAAACAAGATGTGCTTGTGCAACACAATGCCCCTGTCGTACATGAGTGTTTTTTGTGTTTGATCTTGGTATGTGACCTTGACCTTATCACATGACCTTGACTTTGAAATGAGGAGATGCATATTATGGAGATGTATTTTGAATATACTGGTAGTAATTGGCAATGTTAAGTTTTTTGGTTAAGTTTTGCAGACAGACAGACTCAATGACAGACAGATGGACAACAGTAAAACAATATGCCCCCTATCTTTCGATGCAGGGGCATAAAAGTATAAAATAAGCTTCAAAGCTGTTATAGATACTAAGTCCCCTTTTTACTTGATATTTGATGGAAAATAACTATTTTGTTAGCATTATGATTCTTTCTACAAATTTGACTAATTAACCCATGACCAGACAATTTTGCTTTTTGGCAACCTGAGGAAATATTATCACAGAAAACTTTGAGGGGAAAGGAGACATTGCTTGTAACAAGTAATGTCTCCTTTTCCCCAGATGTTAACTACTTTATTTGGCAGTTACTTTCCAATCTTAGTCCGATTTGAAATGTCAACTGTAAGATTTTTCAATTAGAACCAGTCTAAAATTTGTTGTGTGATAATGGGTTTGAGTTGCTAGGATATTTTCACCTAGCCCATTCCCACACCTTTCCACTTTTTGATGCCTGTCATTTAAAAAGCTTTGATAAACATTGTGGACAACAAAGAAATTGCTTGTTATAAGCCATTTTCTTCATTATCTACAAAGTTTTTACCCAAAAGACAAAGATTATCATAATTTAAGTCTTGATGAAAGTGTTGTCTGTAACTTCTTTTAACTTGGAAAAGTCTAACATTTTGTTAACCTGTATGAATGGCAGAGTTTCTCTTGATATTTGGTGTAATATGCTATTTTATTTGATATTGGGACTTCCACATAGCTTAAAAAAATATTTGGAATTCCCCTGCAGCATAAAACACAGAAACTAAGCCAAGATTTTTGACTTGTAAGCCATAACAAGGCAATTGTCATTAACACTTTCCTGTTCAATCCCTGGTTTATAGGTCCCCATGGTTTCATGCTAGCAAAAACATTGTGGGAAAAAGAAGAAATTGCTTGTAACGAGCAACTTCTTCTTTCCAACAATAATTTCTACCCTGTACATTCGTTACTTTTCAAATTGCACTCTCTTTTAATCGTTGTCAGCAGCTTCTTTCAAATTGAACAACTTTAAATTTTGACAAACAGGAAAGGGTAAAGGCCCCTTTTTATGATATTAAATACAAGGATCTTCCTTGAATGTAAGAAAATGTACAAAACTTGTATAGCTGTAATCATAGGAAATTGTCATCAAGGTTTTTTGTTGAATGGTGTTTAAGGCCACTTTCAACAGTATTTCTGATACATGGATATCAAATGACTGGTGCACCTAACCATGGCTCCTGTCATTTCTCACACAAGTAAAACCACAAGCTACATCTATTACAACGTTCCACTTTTAATACAACATAGGCACATTACAGATCCTATGACCATACATGAGAGCCATATGATGCATGTTGTGATGAGCTGTCATATTCCTCATTACTATATAACCACTTCCAGCAAGTTTGAGAAAGATTGAGCCAAAATTAAGCACCTGTTGCATTGTAAAGAGGAAACTGGCATTAAGAACACTTTTCCTGTGAAATAGGATGGAATGTCATCAAAGTCCAAAGGGATCTTCCTAATGACCATTTAAAAATTTCTGTAAGTTTGGGAAAACCCACCAAAATTGTGAAATCTAAAGTGGTATTGCTGAATTTATGCCCGACATTAAAGGGTAACGAAAACCCACCATGAGCATATTGTGACCAGGTGAGCTAAACGACTGATTGCTTTTGATCACCCCTTTAATGGATACAAGATATTGATTGTTTGCATGAACAGTGATGTCAATGACATTGCATTTCATTGGGTGATATGAACTTGAAATTAAAATCTGAAAACAATAGACTTTGTGTTGACAACATTGATAAATGAGTGATCAAGTCAACACAGCAGATGTTCGCTTGTAGCAATTAACTCCGTTTGGAGAGCATATTTACTGACCATCTTTGTTGAGTCTGAAAGTATCAATTCTTATTAGACTGCAAAGAATTTGTATGTACTTAATAGGCATATTCTTTTATTTAACACTTTCCTGTGCAATCCCTGCTTTATAAGTCCTTAAGATTTTATACTTGAGAAAACATTTTGAAGAAAGAAGAAATTGCTTGTAACAAGTGATTTCTTCTTTTCCAACTATAGTTTCTATTCTGTGGGTTAGTTACTTTTCAAATTGCACTCTAATTTCATTGTTTTCTACAACTTCTTTGAATTTTAACAAAGTAAGTCTTAAATTTTGTAAAGAGTTAAGAAAGGTTTTGTTTGAATTAGGTTTAATGCCACTCTGAATATTCTTTCACAGTAAAGGTCACTTATTTATTGCGTACTCCTAGTGCTAGGCTTGAGCCCTGAAATGTCTTGCCCAAGGACAAACCCACATGACCAGTGGTGCAGCTGGGATTCAAAGCCATAGTCCTTGACTTCTTGCTAGCAATGCAAGACCCCTTTGGAATTCACTTGCCCATTTGTCTGACATGACAGGTTTATCTTCTTGGGAAAAAGTACATTTTTCAAGGCAACTTGCCGAAGGACAAGTAAATACCAGGGCATATCTTGGAATGGTACAAAACAGGTCTTTACCCATTCCCTTACAGTCACAATTTTTGATGCCCCTCAAGTAAAACAATTGGAAAACATTGTGGAAAATGAAGAAATTGCTTGCTACATGCAATTTCTTAATTTTCAACAATGTTTTCTACCCAGTAAGTTAAAAAAATCTAAAATTTCATAAACTTTATATTGTCTTCTGTAACTCCTTTCAATTTAGACCAGTCTAAAATTTTGCCATCTGGAAATGGGTTAAAGAAAACTTGTTATATATTGGGAAATTATGATGATTCTATAGTGAAGGGTGTAAAACATTGATGTAAATGAAGAAAATCTATCTCTTCACCTTTTAGGAGACAAGTTTGTTTAAATTCTGGAAAAGTAAAGTGTCTTACTTGCCCGTAGAAAAGTAGTGCAAATCTGTATTTCCACACAACTGTACAATCTATATTAATGGGTTAAAACATGTAATTTTAATTCCTTGTTGCAAAGATTTAAATCCATTTCATTTGGATTGATTGTGTCTCACTTAATATCCATTGCAACAGTAATTCAGTTATTATGCAGTAACTGGTCACCCTACAATGGCTTCTTGTCATTCTTCTCAATAGTGAATCCTGGACAAACGATATGGGCCACCAGATGCTCATCTACTTAGGGAACTACTTATAATCACTTATATTTTACATTGGAGAGAGATACAGAAAGGACAATGTCAAAATGACTTTTATCAAATGTCAGAAAGAGTTATAGCTAAGCTGGGGCTAGAACTCACAACTTGTAATTTTAGCAAAAAGTGTGTTAAAAACTGAGCTACCTGGATTGTACAATGCATTTCAATTGGCATGTGCTCTTGAACCTATTCCCACTCATCTTCACATTTTGATGCGTTAAATAAAGACTATTGAAAACACTGTAACACATTGCCATGTATATTGCCTATGACAATATAACTTTTGGGGACTGCGGCCATAGCACAGTTAGTAACATATTCCATTCCCAGTTGCGAGGTCGCGAATTCATTCCCGATTTGGACAAAATTCCTTTCAGACATTTGCCTCCCACAATCAGGTAGATAATTGTAAACCTAAGTCTAATGAGCAGCTGGAGAAACAGAAAGGATGTTGTTGTTGCACTATGAGAGAATCTAGGGGTAGGTGCTCAAGCCTTCATGATATGACTGAAATACTATTAAAAGTGGCTTAAAATAAAATATAAGGGAAGTCAGTTCAATAAATATGTGTTGCTATTGTTTATCTTCGGTCAAACTTCAAAATGGGATGTCATGGGTTCGAGCCCGGTGGCAGCACATATTCTTTCCGACATTTGCCTCTCACCAATGGGTGGATAATCGTAAACCTAAGTGGAATAGCATTTGGAGGCCAGGTAAGGATGTAGTGGTAGTACTGGTGTGAGAAATAACAGAAATCCATTGTTAGGTGCTATGAGCGGCTGCGATATGACTGAAACACTGTTACAAGTGGCGTTAAACCCCATGCAATCAATCAAGACAAAACTTAAGTGACGGTGTGACTTATTGAAATGCAGTTTTAATGGGTCTTATTTTTTCATGTTTTTAACACCTCAAAGTGTTTTTTTTACATGTCAACCTTTTGGTGGAAGCAATTACCTCAGTCGTGTCCTAAAGGAGGCTATGATACCTGATATTGAAATAAACAACTGATATCAATTGATTTGGTGAATGAAACATGATGTTTTATGGTTTATATCATTTTTTTTAATCATTTTTTTTTCAAAGCAATTTGATTAAAACATAAGCTCAAGCATTTTGAATTTAATACAACCTGCTCAAAACTTTAAAAGCACAAAATCAAACCATTTCCGTTCTGATCTATACCATTCAAAAGACTATTCAAATTCATTCATTTTGTCAATATCATAGTTTGCCTTAACTGCAAAACCCGGGTCCATAATTCGACTCGGGTGGACCCACACACATATTATACACTACTACCCGGGCATTAATTGACAATTCCATAATTTCCTTAACTGCAGAACCCGAGTCTTTATTTGGACCAGGGTGGACCCACATAGACATTATACCTTACCACCCGGGCTATGGCTAAATCAAATGCTATTTCAAATCCCTATATGGTGCAATAGGACAATGTCACTACATTAAAAAGTAAAAGGCAACAGTTCTAGAATTAGGCCTATAACCATTCCTTGCATAAAAACACTCAACACTTTCCTGTTTTTTGGGGGTTTTTTTTACATTTTACATTTGTACAAATCCTAAGAAGTTGCAGATGATAATTAAACGAGAGTGCAATTTAAAAAGCAACCATCCTACAAGGTAAAAAATATTGTAGAAAAAAGAGAAATTGGCTTGGTACAATTTCTTCTTTACCCCAAATGTTTTGTTTGGTATAAAATCGCAGGAACGTAAAAACCTGGGATTGTGCACTAAAGGAAAGGGTTAAAGTATAAAACAACGAGTACAAATCTAGCGATAGATACAATACGTCCACCCAACATAAACGG
The DNA here is from genome assembly GCA_946902895.1 of Fragum fragum. NCBI lineage: Eukaryota > Metazoa > Mollusca > Bivalvia > Cardiida > Cardiidae > Fragum > Fragum fragum. Next base: position 34,708,707 of record OX336368.1, on the reverse strand, counting down.
TACGAAATAGTTCAGGTACGACCTGACGGATCATGAGTACATTGCGTTATCTATCACAAGGTGATAAATCTTTACTATTTAAAGTATTTGGAGTTCAGTTTGGAATAGGAACTTGTAAAAGTTAAAAATTAAACCTGTTTATTTATCTCGGGGTGCGAGCTGCTCCGAATGTGGTAGAGAAGTGCGACAGAATTGTGTTCTGAAGAAGTGAAAGCTCTTCACTTTGTGTTTGTCAATCCGCACGGTTAAATATACCATTTATTTATTGATTGGTTAATCTAGCAATTGATTGACGACTGGTTGGTCGATTCATAATATATTGGTCGATGTTGATCGAAAAAAAAATGCGTTCGGTAACAGATACAAACTGTATTGCCCATTCTTAAGAATGGACGCCCATTCTTAAGAATGGGCAAAATGTGTCTGCCCGTTCTTAAGAATGGGCATATTCTCAAGATTGGGCACAACATAAACACCGTGTTGTAAGTTGTCCGTTAGGTTTGTCCAGTCAATCAAAGATGGCGACAATGAAACAGCATGAGAGGTAGGTGTCTTAGTTTTCATCGATAATTTTCTTAAACAGACGTTTTATGCCTTCATATTGATATCATTTTACATGAGAAATGTATACCTATCCACGGTTCTATATATCAAAGTACCAGTGTTGCCCTATCGCCGTCGGTCGTTGTGCAAACACAGCCCAACACGGAATTTTTTTTTCAAAGCGAGAAAGTTGTCTTTTTAAGCATGATTATATAATAATCAGCGAACTAGGAAACAAAATATTGCTGTAACTTGGATGTTTTTAATATGCCCTTTCCTATGGTTACGGCTATTTTAAACAAAATTGATCAGAATGGCCACAAACGCTGTGTTTAGAAAATGATCATACAACGGTGCAGTCACAGTGAAAATATGTAGACACAACGGTGCAGTTTCTGTGTGTTGTGAACGGTGTAGTTATTATTTTCATAACAAATTGTGAACGGTGTAGACATAAAGCAATTATTGTGAACGGTGTAGACATGAAGCAATACAGAACTTGTTATTTCTCAAATGATATTCTTTTTAATGTTTAATGAAATTATTTCCAAATTTCTTCAACAATTATGTTAATATATGACTGATTTGAAAATGCTTTGAAGCAAAGAAGGTGACAATACGTCTGGAAAAAAGAAATACTTTAATCAGAATTGAGAAAGATTCCAGTTTCTTTGCTATTTCTCAAAGCAATTTCATAAGGGTCAAATAGAAGAAAAAATCAAGAATCTGACACTGTCTTTTTTTATTCATCATTTGTATTTTCAGTTCCATGCTGTTCACTTGTTACCACTGCCCTTTCGAATGATTTGTTTGTTTGTTTGAATGGGGTTTTACACCGCTTTCAACAATCTTTCAGTTATATCGCGGCGGCTGGAGCACCTAACAACGGATTCCTGGTATTTCTCACACCAGTACCGCCATCACATCCTTTCCTAGCCTTCAGCTGCTATCCCACATAGGTCTACGATTATCGACCCATTGGTGGGAGACGAATAGTCGGAAAGGATGAGTGCCGCCGTCGGGGATCGAACCCGGTCCCTCTAGATTGACAGTCCGACGCGCTACCAACTGCGCTATGATGGCGGCGCCTTTCGAAGGAAGTTTTGAAAATGTTGTGAAGCATTCAGAACAGGACCATTCCAACCAGATATTAAAAGTGCGCAGGAGAGAGATAAATGAAAAGACTGGCCAAAAAGGTTTGAAAACTCTGAACTTTAACATAATTCCGGATATTGTAAAAAACTCAAACCAAGATATAATCCCCATTTACGATCATGGAACACACAAGATAGACCTCATCAACATAGAAAACCAGGATTCTGGAATTAGCAATCTTTCTATCGATGATATCCCTGATTTTGAATGCATGTGTCCTGTACATAAACATTTACGAAGTTCGACACCCCATAAAGTCGTTCAAAAAGCTCCGACCGTAATTCCAGATATTTCAATTGGATGTGCTGAAACAGATGATACGGATAGGGACTCTTCTCTTTCTGCATGGGATATGGAAATAATGGCCGAAATGAAGAGTTTGCTCCCAGATGTGATTAAGTCATCGAGAAACGTTGATCAATTCATCAGATGGTCAAGGAAGGTCGGTTCCCGATGGAAAACATTGCATTTCATCTATTTATGGATGTGAGTAAATTCTACTCTCTTGAGATACCTCTTCAATGCGTTTCACACCAATAGTCAAGCGTTTTTGGCGAGTAGGATATTGTCTTTTTCATGGCAAATGGTTACATTTTATGAGTGGGCCCAAAAATCTTGGTCAGAAAATTGCCAGTCCTGAAGAAGAGGTAACATCTGAAAATGCCAAAATAAATTTTACAGTTCCATACGGAGCAACTGTTGGAACCAGGAATAGGGCGTTTGACGAAGAAGACGTAAAACCTGGCTTACTCACACCTATGATCGATAAATTAGCGGAACAATAAGACGAAAACAAAACTTATAAACTCTGCGTTGACGGAAAAAAGATAAATGCTGGAAAATGTAAGACAAGTGGTGAAATTGACCTGTTTGGCTTTGAAAAGTCACCTACGCTGAATGAAAGAAAAGCTAAATTGCAATCAGAAATACTTTTGCTAAAATCTGTGTCAGACATTCTTGACGGCGTATCCATACGTAGGAAGGTGCACTTAGAAGATATATCACCAGATGAAAGAGATAGTTTAGTGCATCTTCTTCTTGAAAGTTTGAAGGTAGTGGGTGAAAAAATACAACAAATCAAGTCTGCATCGTTCACAATTTGTTATGAAAATAATAACTACACCATTCACAACACACAGAAACTGCACCGTTGTGTCTGCATATTTTCACTGTGACCGCACCGTTGTATGATCATTTTCTAAACACAGCGTTTGTGGCCATTCTGAACAATTTTGTTTAAAATAGCCGTAACCATAGGAAAGCGCATGTTAAAAACTTCCAAGTTACAGCAATATTTTGTTTCCTAGTTCGCTGTTTACTATATAATCATCTTTTAAAGGGCAACTTTCTCGCTTTGAAAAAAAATGTCCATGTTGCGCTGTGTTTGCACAACCACCGACGGCGATAGGGCAACACTGGTACTTTGATATATAGAACCGTGGATAGGTATACATTTCTCCTGTACGATTATATCAGTATCAAGACAAGATACGGTCATTTAAGGAAATATTATCAACGAAAAACTAAGACACCTACCTCTCACGTTGTTCCATGGACGCCATCTTTGATTGACCACTCAAAACCACCGTACAAACTACACAAATCTAACGGACAACTTACAACACAGTGATAAAATGTGATACTCTCCCCTTGTTTTACAGTTTGTGACTTAATCACAGTAATACCAAAAATTGCAGAAATACCAAAAATTGCTAGCTTTTTGAAAAGCTGATGAAATAAAGATTACACAAATATTGTGGGAAAACCAATGACACATTTCTGTTATAGTGTCTTTCAATTGCCAAAATTGTAAACTACAGTAAAACCACTCCTTACAACCACCCCGTAAATACGACCTAATTTTTACAAAACGGAATTTTTTGCTCCTTATTTCAATGGTCGGAAACCCCTCTAAAATCGGCACCCTGCTATTCCAAATTACGAACACTAAATTCAGTACCAACTATAGCTGATATACTATTTTGAACCTCACTTAAACGACCAGAAACTTCACACCATGAGACCAAACACCCAAATTTCACACTTTACCAGCGCGACACTAATTGGGTAAGAATGCATTGTCAATAATATATCGGATTTTTGATGATTTGATATTGAACCTTTATTATGATAATCGTTATTTCTATTAAATAGATTAAAGTGGATGATCACTTTTAGAAATTAAAGCTTGTTTTATTTTTAATTGTTATTTAGTTTATACCAATTTATTTTAGTTCGATTGCGACTAAAGTTTTAAGCTTATAGAGTCGCTCTTGAACACACAAACCAGATGTTTTCAAGTCCCTGAAAGAGAGGCAGTGGCTTATCCCTAATGCTATCGACGTCTACAGCTGGGTAGACTGAGGCTTGCTATTAAGTGTCTTGCCCATGAACACACCTCGGTGACGATGTGGCTCGAACCCGTGACGAGTCAAGTACCTATACCACTCGGCCATCAAGGCAGTCATTATTTTGAATAGTATTTGACTGGAGTAATAAAGTCAAAAATGAAAAAGCATCCGAGAAGTAACGATTTGTTTGTTTATGGCTTTCCATACAGTTAATTAGCAATTAAATTTTTATTTCAACTTAATTGATGTTTGGTATTCTTATTATAGAAGAAATGATTTCAACAGTTTGACACTTTGAACCTGTACTTATGTATAAATCTGAGGTCGGACTTCTGAATCAAATCAAAATGGAGAATAGAGAAAGTAGAACTTGTAAATTTGAAAATGACATAAGATTTCCATGTAATACATGTTTTTATAGTTCTATATTTTGTATGTATAGTATTAACATATTCAAATAACGAAGATAGAATAAAAACATGAATTACTTGACAACAAACGACCAAACCTCAGTATTACAACCACCCCACTTTTACGACCACTTTCAGAAAGTAACGCAAGAGGTCATATTAGAAGGGTTTTACTGTATCTTATTTCAAATTGGGCAGGTCTGAAATTTAGTCTTGTAATAAAAGGTTAACTTTAACACCAGAGTTTTTCGTATTTTTGAAAAAATCTGCAAACAAAATATCTCATTTTCTAACATGTTCTTATAATTTGGCTAAAAATTGCATTAAACACTATTTGCATTTTTTCTCCAAGGATTTTGAAACAGACCAATCGTAGCTGTCAATAAAAGAATATATTGACCAATCAAATCATTCACTTAGAATGGATGATAATTTTGTACTCTGACATTGGACGATATTTACGTGAAACTGTAATGTCGTAACTACAGCTTATTCAAATTGTAGTTACTATATTTATATTGCCAACCAACAATTTTACTCTTTTGTAAAAATCTCTGGCCCTAAATTTTGTAATAATGCCATTTAATAATAATACTAATAATGCCTGTGGGAGTCAGTAGGCATTGCCATCGGAGTCAGTGGGCCGAGCCAGCGATCCATCTTTATGAGTGTTAACAAGTACAACTACCGGTAGTTTGGTGCTAAAATGACTTACCTGGGAATATAAGACTTCTAACTGTAATGACTGACAAAATGAATCTGGGAAGTTCAGTTAAAGAAGCTACATGGTTCCTGATCTTAAGAATTATTGGGACCACAGGCATCAATTTGTCATAAGAAATAGATTTATCTTGATTTTTCTTTTTTTCTTTTGTGGATGATTTCCAACCAAGCTGAAGCTACAGGAAGATCATTTTGAAGGTAACTTATAAAGCTTCATACGTTTAATGGGTAAACCTATTTCAACAAAATGCAGCTTTCACTACACCTCAGGAAAAACTTTAGAAAACAAGGTGAAAAATGAAAAAAAATTGCTTATAATAAGCTATTTCTTAATTTCAAACAATGTTTTCTGCAATAAAAGAAAATTAATTCTAATATTTGTCTGAAATCTTTTAAAACTCTTTTGAATTTCGACCAGATTAAAATTATTTTGTTCGATAAAAGGATTAACCAGCATCTAGATGGAGATCTTTAATGTCCTAGGACGAAACATATGATCACGTGTTCTGGCTATGATGGTAAGAACCAACAACCTTTTGACGAACACATTTTAGTCTATTTTTTTAACCCACTACTACATGAGAAAATTTTAGACTGGTCCAAATTGAAAGAAGTTGCAGAAGACATTTCAAGTTGATGAAATTTTAAAATCACTGGCTAATAGGTCAGAAATATTGTTACAAGCAATTTATTCACTTTCCGCACTGTTTTCCAAAGCCTTTTACTTCAGGGGCATCAAAAAGCGTCATAGTGTGGGAAGGGATTAATCAATATCACATAGTAGAATTAATCAGTCTTCCCCTGCAATATTCAAAACAGTGTGATATAACTCATGAAGAAAGGATACGTAGAACTCTGTAAAGATCATGTAAAGGTTTATCATTATCCAGAAGTCTTGATTGTACAAGGCGATGAATGTACCCAACCTGAAAGAAAACAACTGATCCTTCAATCATGATGGATCTAACAATCTAATGACTCATAACAAAAACTCAAAATACAGATGTCATACTTGATAGTGAGAAAGTCTAGGATAAAAAAGGGACAAATGCATTTAAATTTATCTCTCTTAACCCTTTACTGTATTGCAAAATTTTAGACCTGTCCAAATCCAAAGGTTTTGCAGACAACAATTTCCATTGAAAAACAGGCGTTCAAAAGGTTAGAAATTATTGCGTAAAGAGAAGAAATTGCTTGTCATAAGCAATTTCTTCTTTTTCGAAAATATTTTCTCAAGTATACAAACATAGGTACGTAAAAATCAGTGTTTGAAAATTTGAACAGAAAATGGTTAAAATAAAGATTGTTCTTTTGAAAATTTACAGACATGCAAAGTTTCAAGTTAACATCTGTTATAAAAACTCTTATTACATCAAGGTGAAAGTTTGTCAACACCTTCTAAAATGCTTAATTCTTCAACAGGGTTATTACAAAAACTCAGCTTTTTTGTCCCAAATAGTTGAGGTCATGGTTCTATACAAAATTGCATTTAGAGTTAACCCTTTTGATAGTATAATTTCCCAGCTTGAACAAATATCCAGTATGTACAATTCCAAGACTTGATCTGGTATTTATTTGTCCCTTGACAAGTGGCCCTGAAAAATGTACTTGTCTGCAAGTAGAAAAGTCCATGTCCAATAAGTTGGGCATGGGAAGACCAAATTCCTGGACAAAAACACTGTTTACAATGCTCTAGCTATAGCACTACCCATTTTCTCTTTCAAAAACAACAAAACTAAGAAAATTTCTTTGTGTCAAGAATTGACCCATCCTCACACAATAACACTTTTAAATGCCCCTCAATATACACCCTTTGGAAACAATATGGATAGAAATTGTCACAAGCAATTTCTTCATTATTCACAATATTGGCTAGGTCCAAATGCAAAGATTTTTAAAATTTCATCAACTTAAAAGATTGTGTTTTCTTTGAATTGGGACTGGTCTAAAATTTAAGATTGTAGGAATGGTTTATATACAATACTACACATAATTAGAGCTCTTTCTTTGATACTAGCTCCCATTCTTATACACAGAATGTAAATATTAAATAACTCAAGTCCCCCTTCTAAAATGAAATAGGAAAAATTGGACAAAATAAAATGTTTAAAAGTAATCCATCACCTGAAGACTGTGAACCAGGGATTTTCCATCTGAAATAAAAAATAACATGGCAATTATTATATCCATTAACCCATTACCAGAGGAACAAATTTAAGGCTGGTCCAAATTCAAACAATTGTTTTTGGCTTAGAAAACATTGTGGGTAATGAAGAAATTGCTTGTCATCAGGGAATCTTGAATTTTAATAGTGCACAAAGATTTGACACTAGAATTGCCCCAAAGCAGGCTTATACCCCCACCATTATTTTGCCACTCAAGTAGCACATTTGACCATTGACCTACTTAACAAAAATTATAGCCCCCCCCCCCCCCCGAATTTGGCCATGGATAACATTTGAATAAAGTCCGAAAGTCCTGGCTTATGCACGCTCAATAATCTCGGGCTCCGTCTCTTTTTGGAGAACAGTACAAAAAGGAGACAATGATACTTCCGATATGGAGCCAAGGACCGGAACTGAACAGAAATGGTAAGAAAAACAGTGCACCTTTCATACAATTTGATCTCCTATTAACCTATTATGCATTTTCCCAACACATCCAAAGTTTCATACCACATAGAAATGATTATATTATCCGTTGGCAGTGATGGATTTCAAAAATAATTCCGTTTGTGAATAGAAACTTGAATCAAAGTTTGGACATCAGACCGGATCAAACATGAAAATGCGTGTTGAAATCATTCAAATCCATGCTTTCAACAGTTCTGAAAGATTTAAGTGGCGATGACTGTGAAATGAATGATAATGTGTTGATATAAAATAATGTTACCACAAAGTACTGCGCTTTCCCACCCCTTTTACGGATTTTCTTTGATGAGAAGGAGACCAGGATGTGGTGCGGGAGACAAGATTCAGAGGGAGAGGCAATGCATATAAAAGAATACAGTGAATGATTTTCTAGGACTGTAACTTCAATTCAGAGGTTTGTCATATTTTGTCACAATGGGTTGAGTCTTACATCAAGAACAATACTTCATGCCAGATATGTCTCCAAAACACCCTATGAAGAACTTGGTTGGAAAGTATGTAAGGCTCACCTCCAGTTTCATGGTCCTCCACAAGAATATCTATGTCAAGAAGTCGCCATGGTATAATAGGGTTGTCTTCCATTAAAGTCAAGGTCACCTGAAACTCATTCTCCACTAAAAACTTGACACGCCCATTTTCTGAAACAATTTCATAATTATTCATTAGTTTTAATGATAATTTAAACACTGCTTTGGCTAAAATAAGAAATCCTGAAAAATGTTTAACCCGTTCAAACACACGCTTTTTGACGCCCCATTCAGGAAAACAAGCAATTTCTTTCATTTTCGACAATGTTTTCTAACCAAATACCGAAAAAATCTAAAATTGCATAAACTTTAAATTGACGTCTGCAACTCCTTTCAATTTGGACCAGTCTAAAATTGCCATGTGGAAATGGGTTAATTTATGAAAAGACAAGCAGTGTACACAACAAATTACATTGACAAATGATTTGATTTATTTTTTTGTTTTCATATGAAACAGTCTCATTTTCTAAAGGGTTCGTCCTTATCAGCTGACAAGCATTCTTATATTTAAATGAAGATTGAGTTAAAATTATGATGGTAACAGCCAAGGTGTCATTAACCCATTACCATACAGCAAAATTTTAGATTGGTTCAAATTGAAAGGAGTTGCTGACGACAATTTAAAGTTAATGGATTTTTTTATTTTTCAACATTCTGGGGAGAAAACATTGTGGAAAATGAAGAAATTGCTTGTTACAAGCAATTTCTTCATTTTACACACTGTTTTCCCATTTTTTTTTCTTGTGGGGCGTCTAAAAGCCTATTTATGTGGGAATGGGTTAAGGCTCCTTTTCCTGTGTATTTTAAGAGAACACTCCCATTTCCAAATTGTTCATCTTCATGACCTGTCAAAGTTCATACATAGTTTCATGAAGATTCAGCTAGAATTATTTCTAAATATAAAAGAAGATGCACTCGGCAGAGCCAAAATATGCCTGAAGGGTCATAACATGAACAATTTTTAGAGGTTAACTAGGTCTTACAAACCAAATATCAATGATCTAGGCTTTCTCGTTTCAGAGAAGATTTTTAAAGTTTTTCTTTGTGTTTCTATGTTATAATAGGATGCGCCTGGGCAAGAGGCATCATATTAGCAAACTTGACAGAGGTCCCATATGAGATAATGAGTACAAAATATCAATGCTCTAGGATTTCTCATTTCCGAGCAAAAGATTTTCAAAGTTTTCCTTCTTTGCTTCAATAAAAATTGGGTGCATCTGGGCAGAGCCCAAATATGATTCAAGGGGCATAATTTGAACAAAAATGAAAGATGTCCCCTTGGAGATGCTGCATACCAAATTTCAAAGCTCTAGGTCTTCTTATTTCAGAGAAGAAGATTTTTAAAGATTTCATTATTTCCCCCTTTTTTCTTGCCATGGAGTTAAGTGTAGATCTCAATTATTTAAACTATTTTGGAAGAACTTCACCCTAGGAACATCTCTGCAAGGTTTCATCAAGATTGCTCATTCTTTTCAGGAGGAGAAGATGTTTAAAGAAATTGTTGACAGACACACAAAGGTTATGGCACACAACAACACTGGACATGGGGCAATCACAACTGAAAACTGAAGGAAAATCTTAAATGTATCGTGTAAGCAAAAACTTTCAGTCCTCAGATCAGGGTCACCATCCAGTCTAATTTACAGATATCATCAAAACATTCATTAAATGAGCTATGATTGTATAAGACATATGCTTCACCCACCAGAGCCCTTGTTATGAAATTCAAAAGTAAAAATTTCATTTAGATATGTTCATAAACACAACCCCCAGTCTTGTGTTTTACATGTAGTAATATTGATAGAGACTTACCAATCTTTAACTTTCTCATCTGTGTGGGCAGCTCACTGGAGACCAGCCTATACTGTATAACCTGGGTCAACCTCTGCAAGGTCTGTTTCTTCTCACTAGGTGTGATTGGATCAGGGGGCACAATTCTCTCCTGATTTAGAAAGTGAGTATCTTACATATATCTTCATTATAACAATTAAATTATCTTTATTTCACAAGTTAAATATGTATTATGTATCTCATTACCAAAAGTCAAAATTCTAGACTAATCTCAGTTTGAAGGGGATACAGATCAAAATTGGATGTTGCCAAACCAGTTGATTTTTATTACAAATGAACAAAAATAGTAAGGGAAACCGAGAGAATCTTTTACCCATATTCTTTTTTCTAAGGTTGACTTTGTTCAGCAAGTGAGACTATAGGACTGTGATAATCAATAAATCTGAACCAACTTCTGTAAAATCTATAAAAAAGTGCATCAAAAGTTCACCCTTGATAGTTTCTGTCATCATTCTTATAGCAAACTACAAATGGATACCTTTAATAATAGCAGAGATATCACAAAATGTCTGCAAGGTCTATGAAATGAGCATTCTGATATGTGTAAATCACTCTGCAATGGGATATCTAAAGGATGTGAAAATATGAGAGATTCTGTAGGAATATTTACATTAACCCATTACAAGACATCAGAATTTAAAGCAAGTCCAAATTGAGAGAGGTTGCAGATACATCTGAATTGGAAAATACATTTCATAATGGGTTAAAAATTTTGTGTAAAAAGGGACAAAAATACTGTCAAAAGGACTTTTTTCTTTTTTAACAATGTTTCAATCTATATAATTCCTTGATGGTGTTAAAAGTAGGGAAATTTATTATTTTGCCTTTCCTGTTCTTTTTTCACCTTGTTTTCCCCTATATAATTCCTTGGGTGTGTTAAAAATTGGGACGGCGTAAAATTTATTACTTAAGAAATGCAATATATCAGTGTCACTATATTGTGATGGAGTTAATCATTCACAATCAATCACAAATTCTACCTGTAAGTCAATTCAGGTATCCAAAACATTGTCTTACACATAATGAGTAATAAAGCCCTGAAACATGTATTTCTCATATAGAACTTTCATATAATTCAGTTATCAAATAATTATGTCTTACCCTAATACAAGTTGGAAGTCTCGGATAAGTCCCTAATGTCAGAACGTCTATAGCACAGGGAAGTGAGAAATTTGGTAACCTGAAAAAAAAAGTTGCAGGCAATTAACCCATTCCCTCACAACCCTGTGATGGAAAACATAGCGGACAATGAAGAAATTGCTTCTTACAAGCAATTTCTTGAAAGTCCACAATGTTTTCTATCCTAAACGGGAAAAGATTTTTTAAATTTCACAAATTTGAAATTGTCATCTGTAACATCTTTTAAAATAGACTAGTCTAAAATTGCTGTGTGGCGTTGCTATAAATCATGATTACAATTTCCTTCAGTCCAGTTTTAAATGCATATGCATCCAACAAATTCTTATTTGACATCTACAAAGCTGAAGATAGGAATTATTTGTAAATAGGAGATGAATTTGAAATAAAAATTTAAGACAGGTCTAAATTGACAAAAGTTGCAAACAGCATTTCAAAGTGCCCTGAAATTGGAAAATAAGAGCAAATAAGGAAGAAAATATTGTGAGAAAAAGAGGAAGTATTACATGCCCTTTTACTTTTCCCCATAAATTTTGCCATTCCTCAGGTTGTTAAAATGAGGGATTGTGAGGGATAATAGCTTAGGTAGTAAGCTTTATTTTTCTTTTCATTAGTGTGACTTTGATGTTGTAGACTTACCAGCTGTTGATTATGTGATAAATTCTGTGTTCTATATGTTTTGCCTGTTGTTTGATTTGTTTAACTAGAAAAGTGTCACAGACACAGATTCCCCTGCATAATTGTTTTTGTCTATCTGAATAGCATATATGCCATGCACAAGGTCAATTTTATCCGACGACATAAGTATTTTTGACTATTTTTTGACAAAATCATCTTGCAAGCTGATGCACTCCGTCGACTTTGTGTTGAAGCATTTAGATATTGTCCCTGTTGGAGGTAGAATATTGGGCCCAATAAATTGCGTGAACAGCTCATTTGACATCATTGTTAGTGCGAAAATGGTATCTGGGTTCTTTTCTAAAAATCTTAGGGATAAGGTATTGGTCAGAGGATGCTTTATCAGGAGAATAAAGTGGAAGTACCTTGCATTGACTAGTGTCTCCCTGGACATACGAGCCAGTGTGTCTGCCGTCTCCACAAACCACATTGATTGTTGCTCCAAAAAGTTGCAGATCTCCTAAAATTGAAAACAGTGTATAGAATGAGTATAGTTGGATTCATATCTATAGTCAGTTATTTGTCTGCCATAGCATTAAATGAGTGATTTATGGAGTTTAACAACACTTTCAACATCTATTCTCTGGAGCACATAACCAACGCTTCCTGGTATTTCTCACACCATTGCTACCACAACATCCTATACAAGTTTATGAAATTTTAGCTATCTTCAACTTTCTGGATCAAAAACATTGTGCTAAATAAAGAAATTTATAGTTTTTGAAATTTATGATTTTTTTCAAATTTCTGGGTAGGAACATTGTGTAAAATGAAGAAATTGCTTTCTTTTACACAGAATTTTCTCAATTGCTTTTCTTGAGGGGAGTCCAAAAGTGTCATTGTGTGAAAATGGGTTAACAAGGAGTCACTTACTGCACATTTGTCCACTTTGCTAGCACTATTGGCCCATTTGACAAGGGCAAGTAACCTGATAAACAGCTGTCTGGTCCTAGAGGCATACTGAACTATCTCTATCTTCCTGAATTCAAAGAAAAAATAAACAAATAAATATGATCCATCATCAGTCTTGAATCTGATGGCAATCTGTCACGGATACAAAAAATTGTGTCTTTCAACATTGGAATTTGAATGATTGAAATTCTGAAAGTTTTGAACACTTATTTTCAACTATTAAAATTGCTAGTTTACATAGTGAAAAGTTGACACATTACTCTGAGCAAGTCAGTTCATAACAGCAAGAGACTGTTACATAACTAGCTTGCAAAAGAATATTAAAAACAGATTTCCAAAGCAAGATGGACACATATTTAGATCTCTTAGCACCCTATTAGAACCTGCTGTTTTTAAATCATCAGAGGAAGCTGAGGTACAAGAAGCACTGGCACATATTTCAAGTGTATATGGTGAAGAGAAAGTCACCAAGATAGTCATAGATGACAATACAGAAGAGACCAGGGTGCAGCCTTTAATTGACAAAGAAAAGATAAAAAAGGAATGGCCAATGCTAAAAGGTATGTTGAAAGGGGCCTATAAGAACAAGAAGATAAAAGCGGTGTGTAAAAGTGTAATAACTGTCCACAGGAATGAGATGCCAGAATTGGTCAAAATATGTAAAATAGCCATGTCCATTGCTGTCACCAGTGTTGTTTGTGAGCGAAATTTTAGCTACCAGAATAGGATTAAGAATAAGTACAGAAGTTCTTTGAAGGATGAATCGCTTGACAATGTGATGCAGATCCAAATGTCTGATCTTGATCTCAGTAACTATGATCCAAGTAAGGCAATAAGTCACTGGAATAAACAGAAAAGGAGAAGGACAAGTAGGCCGTGCCAAGAATATAAACCTAGAATTCAGAGTGACAAGTTATCTAAATGTTAATTAAAGTGAAACTTAACTTTAGTAGTGATCATTAGTACTCTGTAATGATTAAGTTACATTGAGACTGTCCAGCATTTGTTTGATTGCTCTGTAGTAGGAAACTGCCTGTATATAAACATTTTTGGATTATCAACAGTAAGAAACTGACTGTTAATAGTGAAGTTACTCTTTTATTGAATAGTTCTTTGTGTTTCACTACCTTGTTAAACACTAGGAATCAGAGAAGTACAAATATAATGAAAGAAATGATGAAAGTATGTGTCTAGTTTTCCCTTTCACTCTTTTTGTTTGTTTACTCCATAAAGGGATGAGACCTTATGGGCTAGGAGTGAATCACTCTTTTGCTGCCCAAAGTAGGTAGTGATCACTCTTTTACCTTAAAAATTATCTGTAGCTCTGATCATTTCTGTGAAATTTGGTTGAATTCTGTGCAGTACTTTCTGAGGTGAAAATTTCAAAAGTAAACAGATGGATTGATGCACGCATGCATCCCAGACACAACACCATGACAATATCTTGCTAACTTTCAACCATTTTATTTACAAAAATTAACCAATAATATCAAATTCAAAAATGGGGTCATAATTCCTCTAAAACAAATGAAAAATTAACAAATCTTTGCTAAGGGGACAATATGATGAATACAAAGGCATGTGTAAAGTTTCAGATCAATAACATTAGTAGAAAATAGATATGAGACTTGCCTGTAAGACTTTCACCAAAATATTATCGTGATACCGACATAGACACCTGGAAATAATCCCGAAATCAAAGTTGAGCTAAAGTCCAAAATTTTAGGTCCCAAGCTGACAGATAGATTGACAACAATAGTTCTCCAATTTAAATGACACAGGGACAAATAGATTTCATGGAATTTTCAAAAAGATGTATTTTTTCTTTATTACAATTTTTTAATAGTTTCCTTCATTTTCTAACTGTACCTTTCCATGTCTGTTTTTCTTGGCAAGCTGAAAATAAACAAAGGCTTATCAATTAAACATTAATGCACAAGTAATTTCAACCTTAGCAACTTTCCTCCTTATTATCAGCCCAAAAATCAAATGTACCTCTTTTACCCTTTGCTGAACACAACTAAGTCAGAGTTTTCTCTTGATTTGGGGGTAAGGGGATCAGTGCCCCTTACAGAGGGAAAATCTCAAAAAAAGTTTAAAAAGGGGAAAATTGCTTTTCAGAGTAAATGAAATTTTCTTGTATTTGAATGTAAAAATAGAATAAAATATCACATATTACAGTTCCTTAAAAGCAGAACCATTTCCATTAATATTGTCCAGTTATACAAAGAATACTTCATCAATTTAGAAAATTTCACTAGGAGTGAAATTTTAAACCAATGGAGGAGAAAAATATGTTATCCAGGAAGGGGGGAACAAGGCCAATGTTCTCTGTTAGTCAGAAAAAAACCTGACCATTTAATTAATGGTCTCCTTTATATTTTTGTAAGGTGATTTAAAGAAGCAATTTTTTCTATTTCCTAGCAAGTTGAAGACAACATTTCAAAGTGTGGTAAAATTGGAAAATAAAGGCCAAATAATGTAGAAAACTCCTTACTACAAGCATTTCGCCTTTACTCACAATTTTTCCTATACCCATGCATCAAAAAGCGGGATTGTGTTGCACTGGGTTAAAAGTATAAAAAGAGCTTATGTCATAAACTTATAGTTATTGTCTACAACCGCTTTCAATCAGTCTAAAAGATGTCTGGTAACAGGTTAATCAAAGTGATTGCTAAAAGAATGGTATGCTTGGTAGCTCAAATACGATAAACTAAATCTTACATTTCTGACAGCACAATCAGTTCATGGTAAGTTCTCTGTAGGATGAATTCTATCAAAGTGGCCAGTGAAATTGTTCCCCCTGCCATCCCTAGGCCTTGATGCTGATGAATGCTGGAGTCTGTAGGAGGCATCTTTCACATTGTTTGCCAATTCCCAGTTATTAACCATAAATCTATCACTCTAAAAATGAAGAGAAATACAATTACAGTGTAGCTTTGCATTTAAGGGGGTCCAAAAGGCCCATTCATTGACCATTAGGGTCAATTTGCCAAAGTAAGGGCCATCAAATGTAATGAAATATGAATTTTCTAACGAAATGCTAAAATGGTTCAACAAAAACAAAAACAAGAGGCCCATGAGGGCCTGAGACACTCTTCTGGTTATCAAGTTTTCCGTTAAAGAAATCTGATATTCAAGGTAGTTAATTAATCAAAAAAGAATGCATAAAGAAAACAAGAGGACCATGATGGTCCTAAATCGCTCCCCTGAGTATGATGGTTCATGGCTTTATGATATAAACAAAATGGCAAAGCCCTCTGTCTAATTATTTTGGAGAAGATGTTTACAGATTGCTCTTTTAATCCTAGGTATATTGATGATCCCACCATATAGCACTAATTTCCTGAATATGGTAATGCTTTGAAGTATAGACATCAATACATACCAAGTATAAAAGCTGTAAACCTTATTGTTTAGGAGAAGAAGGTTTTCAAAGATATCATTATTTATTCCTAGCTAACATTAGGGATTGCACAGAAAAGGGCTATTTTCTAAATAATTTGGTAGAGGGTCAATGGCTGATGAAATTTACCAAATATCAAAGCTCTAGGCTTTATGGTTTGGGAGAAGAAGATTTTCAAAGATTTCCTTCTTTATTCAAAAATTAGTAAAATCAGGAATCGCACAGAAAAGGGCTAATTTTCAGAGTATGATATTGCTTTGAAGTATTTTGGTAGACGGTCAATATATTATGATATGTGCAAAATATCAAAGCTCTAGGCCTTATGGTTTGGGAGAAGAAGATTTTTAAAGTTTTCCTTCTTTAATTCTTTGTAAAATCAGGGATTGCCCAGAAAAGGGCTAATTTTCAGAATATGGTAATTCTTTGAAGTATTTTGGTAGACGGTCAATAGATGATGATTTGTACTAAATATCAAAGCTCTAGGCCTAATTGTTTGGGAGAAGAAGATTTTAAAAGATTTCCTTGTTTATTTCTATGAAAATCAAGGATCACTAAGAATAGGGCTAATTTTCAGAATACAGTAATTCTTTGAAGTATTTTGGTAGACGGTCAATAGATGATGATTTGTACTAAATATCAAAGCTCTAGGCCTTATTGTTTGGGAGAAGAAGATTTTAAAAGATTTCCTTGTTTATTTCTATGAAAATCAAGGATCATTAAGAGAGGGCTAATTTTCAGAATACAGTAATTCTTTGAAGTATTTTGGTAGACGGTCAATAGATGATGATTTGTACTAAATATCAAAGCTCTAGGCCTTATGGTTTGGGAGAAGAAGATTTTAAAAGATTTCCTTGTTTATTTCTATGAAAATCAAGGATCATTAAAAAAAGGGCTAATTTTCAGAATATAGTAATTCTTTGAAGTATTTTGGTAGAGGGTCAATAGATGATGATGTATACCAAATATCAAAGCTCTAGGCCTTATGGTTTGGGACAAGAAGATTTTTAAAGATTACCTTCTTTATTTCCATGTTAAATCAGGGATTGCCCAGAAAAGGGCTAATTTTCAAAATACGGTAATTCTTTAAAGTAGTTTGGAGTAGAAGAAGATTTTTAAAGATTTCCTTCTTTATTTCTATGTAAAATCAGGGATCACAAAGAAAAGGGCTAATTTTCAGAATACGGTAATTCTTTGAAGTAGTTTGGTAGACGGTCAATAGATGATGATGTATACCAAATATCAAAGCTCTAGGCCTTATGGTTTGGGAGAAGAAGATTTATAAAGATTTCCTTCTTTATTTCTATGTAAAATCAGGGATCATTAAGAAAAGGGCTAATTTTCAGAATACGCTAATTCTTTGAAGTATTTTGGTCAATAGATGATGATATATACCAAATATCAAAGCTCTAGGCCTTACCGTTTGGGAGGAGAAGATTTTTTAAGTTTTTTCACTCCGTTGCCATGGCAACCAGAGTTCTTTATGGATTTCAATTCTTTGAAGTATTTTGAAAGAGCATGACCTAAGGATCATTTCTGTGAAGTTTAGTTGAAATTCCATGGTTAGTTTAAGAGGAGAAGATTTTTTTGTAATTGTGAACCGACGGACGGACGGACGATGACCGATTACATTAGCTCCCTCAGAGCACTTCGTGCTCAGGGGAGCTAAAAAAAGGGCTTTATCCCCTTTATTATTTTAAGCAACAATCCTCAAGGCCCCTTTTCCTGTGTTTCATGACGGATCCACTCCATTTCCAAAAGAAAGTAACCTTATGACCCTACAATCATTCTGTGAAATTTTCATCAGAATCTGACAATAATTGTGGACTTTATCACAAAAACAGGATTGTTTTGAATGAAAATCAATAAGGCCCCTTTTCCTGTGTTTTCTGATGGATCAATTTCATTCCAAGAGGAACTTTCCTTACAACCCTTCAATTGTCCTGTAAAATTTAAAGATAATTTGATAATGATTGTGATCTTCATCACATTAAGAATGTTTAGAATGATAATCTGTAAGGCCCCTTTTCCTGTGTTTTGAATGCCACAATTATTCCATGCATCTTTGAAGAGAATCCGATAAAACTGTTGACTTTATTGTGTTAACAAAGAGATTAAAATCAAGTTCTCATAAGGCCCCTTTTCCCGTGATATTTTACTGTTGGTTTTATCATTCTGTGAAAGTTAAAAGTGAATCCGATAAAATGTTGGGGCTTCATTATGTTTACTAGAATATTTTAAAAAAAAAATCATATGGCCCCTTTTAACATGATACTTGATGAATTGTACCCAGTTCTGAAAAGAACCATTTAAGTGATTATACAATCATTCTGTGAAATTTTGAAGTGAATCCGATGAAATCAAGGGACATCATTGTGTTAACCAGAATATTAAGAAAGTTTTTCATAAGGCCCCTTTTTACATGACACTTGCCATAATCAGATCCACTGTCAAAATCAACAAATGGAATGATGGTACAATCAATCTGTGTAATCTGTGGAATTTATTGTGTTAATGAGTTTATAGTGAAATCTTCACAGGGCCCCTTTTCTCATGATACTTTACAGAACAAACCAAATTTCATAAGGAACAATTCTAATGAAGGTACAATCATTCTTTAAAAGTTAAAGAGAATCAATGAAAACAGTGGACTGAATTGTGTCAAGAATTTTTTTCAACAAAATTTTCATAAGGCCCCTTTATCCGTGAAACTTAACAAATCAGACCCAATGTACAAAGGAACAATCCTGATGATAGTTTGAAAAAAATGATAAAGACTGAGGACTTTATTGTAACAATGATGTTTTGTAATAAAATTTTATAAGGTCCCTTTTCTTGTGTCACTTAACCAATCAGACCTAATTTACAATCCAAATGATGGTAAAATCATTCTGTTAAAGTTTGAAGAGATTATGATAAAGACTGAGGACATTGTTGTGTTTATGAGGATTTGGTAATAATTTTTCATACAGCCCCTTTTCCTATGATACTAGACGGTATACAGTCATTTCGTACCATAACCATTTCGTACCATAATTTCTATGGTTATTTCGTACCATATAATGGTTATTTCGTACCATGCGTTGGTAATTTCGTACCAAATTATTAGTCATTTCGTACCATCTCGTACCACAAATAAACCAATCAATCAAGTTCAGAGAATTTGATAATTAAATTGTTTGTCATTGTTAGCGACGTGTTAGGTAAGATAATTTAAGATCTAATCGTGGAAGGTGGGCGATTGTTGATTGCTTAATTATGATTAAATTTGTATTTGCCTTTCATTTGACTGTCCCACTTTTTTTACACCCATCAAGAAAAATACTTAGGAAAACACTGCTGGAGACAAGCAATAATTATCACAATGATTTCTTCTCCAAAAGACAAATATTTTAAAAAAATCTGTCCGCCTTAAGTATCGTGTGGCAATTGGCTAATGGTTACTTTGTCAAATTATTCGGTTAACTATGATACAATATTGACGGAAATACAGTTCTACAAATTTTCTTCTAATGAACACAATCCCCCTATTATAAAAAAACGTAATGTCCTGAAACGCTAATACTGTATCATCAACTCTCCGTTTGCCTGAATGGACGGTCTTACTTGATTTTCACTTGTTTATTGATCGATAAATTAGATTAGCAAATAGAAATTAAAATATTTTATAAATGTTGAAAGCGTCATTTTAATATTCAAATAAAATAAGATTTTTTTCTAAACATGGTAAAAAACATTTGACGTATGGTACGAAATGACTATAACATGGTACGAAATGGTCACAGCATGGTACGAAACAACCAACACCATGGTACGAAATGGTTATGGTACGAAACATCCGTAATTCTACTAGACAGATCAGGACCAATTTGGAAAGAAACAATCATAATGATGGTACAAACATTCTGTGAAAGTTTGAACAGAATCTGATGAAAACTACAGACTTTATCTTGGTGTAAAATTTTTAAAATAGAATTTTCATAAGGCTCCTTTTCCTGTGATCAGGTCTCATATCAGCATCACCAATCGTGATTATTGTACAATGATTCTGTGAAGGCTTGAAGAAAATCCAATGAAAGCTCTGGACTTGGTTACAAGGATTATAGACAAAATTCTGAAAAGGCCCCCTTTCCCATGATACTAGACAGATCATGCCAAATTTGAAAAGAAAGAATCCTCATGATGGAATAATCATTCTGTGAAAGTTTAAACAGAATCTGATGAAAACTGTTGACTTTATTGTGGTACAAGGATTTTAAAATTAAATTTCATAATGCTCCTTTTCCTGTGATACTTGACGGATCAGGTCTAATGCAAACATCAACAATCATTTTTATTGTACAATTATTCTTCGAATGTTTGAAGAAAATCCGATGAAAGCTCTGGACTTGGCAACAAGGATTTATAAATGAAATTTTCATAAGGCCCCTTTTCCTGTGTTTTTTGACAGTTCAAGCCCTGTTATGAAAAGAATGATAGTTATGACCTTACAATCATTCTGTGAAAGTTTCAATAAAATCTGATCAAAGCTGTGGGCTTCATTGTGTTAATAGGGTTTTATTAATTAAATTTTCATATAGCCCCTTTTCCCATGTTACTTGATGGATCTGAACAAATTCCAAACAGTCCTACACTTAAGTGACTTCCAGCCAGAAATTTCCTGGAGAAAGTAACTGTAAATTAATTTTCTGCGGTCAGTTAAAATAAGCAAACTGACCCCAAATTCATCCCAGGACACCAGATTGTGTCTACTGATAAGCCCAGAATGTAATTTGAGTAACTTGACCTTTGCAATGGCAATGAATCTAATTCTCGACTTTTGAATGAAATATTCACTCTTTACATGTCTGCAAATCCATAGTAACCCATTATCATAAAATTTGCCTTTGTAAAAGTAAAGAATATGAGCTTTGAGAAGCAAAAAGAAGCAATGACTCATTTTTTACCTAATTTTATTTTTTTTTTTTTTTCATTATCAATGATTATATAATTCATATAAGCCTAAGACACTGTTAACCCTATCCTTATTGAGTCACAGGGTCTCCGTTCTCAAAGCCCGCCGAGATAAATAGTGGTGAAAACCTTCATTTTGTAAATGGAGAAATTTTATAACAAACATGTCTGGTCACAAGGATGGACTCTATCGGATATTGGAACGTTTTGTTGCAAAACAACGGAAAAAAGGCCTTTATGACAATTTCCTTGTTAGCACTCTAAGGGCCATAATTCTTTTTCCAATCTATATGAAACCTAATAAGAAACTTTATCTGGTCACAAGGATGGACTCTATCTGATATTGGAACGTTCCGTTGGAAAGCACGGGAAAAGCTGCCTTTATGACAATTTCCTTGTTAGCGCTCTAAGGGCCATAATTCTTTTTCCAATCTATATGAAACTTGATAATAAACTTTGTCTGATCATAAGGATGGACTCTATCGAATATGGGAACGTTTCGTTGGTAAACACAGATAAAGGGGCCTTAATGACAATTTCTTTCTAAGTAATCTAGGGGCCACAATTTCGGCCCAATCTTCACGAAACATGGTCAGAAAGGTTGTCTGGTCACTTGGATGAACTCTATTGAAAACGGGAAGGTTCTTTAGGAAAACACAGGTAAAGGGACCTGAATGACAATTCCCTCGTTAGCACTCCAGGGGCCACAATTTTGGCTCAATTTTTTTTAAAACTTAGCCAATTTACCTGCAAAACAGGAAAGGGTTAAATTTCTGAAAACATTCTTAGTTCAATCAGATCAATCAGGCCTGTGGAGCAATTCAGGCGCTCAAGCGCCTCTACTTTACATCGCCTTGTTTGTACTGTTATAAAACAAATATTACAAAAATACTATTAAAAGTTACTGTTGGATTAATGTATGCCCTATGTTATAGGAACTTAGAATTTAACATGAAGAAGTTGAAAAAAAATCTTCGAAGACCTTAAATCTTCTCCAAAACCATTTGGTGTAGAGCATTCAAATATTTCACTTGAAATCAGATTATTGATTCCTTTCCAGAATACATGTTATTTATTACTATATATCAAAATTAGCCTTTTATTTAGGGATTCAGGATTAAGTATGAAATAATAGGAACTCATTATATACATAGATTCACCTCCCAAACAATTGGGAGCTTTCTCCAAATGCACTGAGCTTTCAAATTTTGCATGAAACATTTCATTTGGTCCACTACCAACCTAAGTCAGATTATCACCAGAATATAACAAGAGCTGTCAGAGACAGATAATCCTCCCCGAATAGCCCTGTCACAAAAAGTGTAAAATAAACAGGGAAAAGGGTTCGGACGGACATGCTAAATTTTTACGTACATCCTTGTGACCTTGACCTTGGAACTATCTGAAAGTTTGTCTCAAATAGCACATACACTCACAATAGAAAAGAATTTTGCAATGTTATTTTGAAATCAAACCATAATTTTAGGAGCTATGCTCCAGGCATGCTTAATTTCAATAATTGACCTTAAGCTGTGACATTGACCTTTGAGTCATCCGATATATTTTCAAATTTCACATCAACTCATGACTGAGAACAATTGTAAAAAGTTATATTGAAATCCATCTATAAATGAAGGAGTTATTTTGTGGACTTGCGAATTTTTAGTGTTCGACCTTGAGCCGTGACCTGAACCTCGGAAACTATATGAATACTTTTTTTCAAATCACACATCTACTCATGATAGAAAACAATTGTGTAAAGTTATTTCGAAATCTATCCATAATTGAAGGGTCGATGTTCTTGACATGTTACATTTTCATGTTCAACCTTAAGCTGTGACCTTGAGCTTGGAGTAAGCTGAAGATTTGTTTCAAATTGCACATCTACTGATGATAGAGAACAATTGTGTAAAGTTATTTTGAATTCAATCCTTAATTTGGAAGCTTTGCTCAAGACAATGTTATTTTCAATATTTGAAACGTGACCTTGATATTGGAGCTATCCGATTTTTTCCCAAATGGCTTATTATCTCATGACTGAGAACATTTGTGACAAGTTATATCGAAATCCTTCTATAATTGAAGGAGTTATGCCCTGAATATGCTTAATTTGAACTTTCGACCTTTGGATATTACCTTGACCTTTGAGCTATCTAAATGTATGTTTCAAATAATACATCTACTCATGCTAGAAAATAATAGTGAAAATTTATTTTGAAGTCCGTCCATAATTGAAGGAGCTATAGTGTGAACAATGTCAATTTTGAATTTTGACCGAATTGGAAATGCTTAATTTAAATGTTTGACCTTGAGCTGTGACCTTGACCATGGGTCTATCTGATTTTTTATACGCCGCCGGTGGCGGTCATATATTGCGTCATCTTCTCCGTCTGTCTGTCCGTCCGTACGTGCGTACATACGTACGTCCACTTTTCTCGTGAGGGCAACTCCTCCTAAGTTTCTGGATTGATCTTTTTGAAACTTGGTTAATGTTATCAACTTAATTGGTAGATGTGCATGAACGAAGGATTTCATGGTTCATTGATTTTTGCCTCAGTTATGCCCCCTTAAAACTTAGTCTCTGGGCTTATCAAAACTGCAGCCTAGTGAATGCAACTCCTCCTAAGTTTCTGGATGGATCTTTTTGAAACTTGGTCAAAGTTATCACCTTAATTGGTAGATGTGCATGAAGTAAGGATTAAATGGTTTATGATTTTTGCCTCAGTTATGCCCCCTTATAACTTAGTCTCTGGGTCTTATTGAAATTGCAGCCTTGTGAACGCAACTCCTCCTAAGTTTCTGGCTGGATCTTTTTGAAACTTGGTGGATGATATCACCTTAATTGGTGGATGTGCATGACGTAAGGATTTTATGGCTCATTGATTTTGCCTCAGTTATGCCCCCTTAAAACTTAGTCTCTGGGGCTTATTAAAACTGCAGTCTTGTGAATGCAACTCCTGCTAAGTTTCTGGATGGATCTTTTTGAAACTTGGTCAATGTTATCACCTTAATTGGAAGATGTGCATGAAGTAAGGATTTTATGGTTCACTGATTTTTGCCTCAGTTATGCCCCCTTAAAACTTAGTCCTGGGGCTTATTGAAATTGCAGCCTTGTGAACATAACTCCTCCTAAATCTCTGGCTGGATCTAAATAAACTTGGTGGATGTTATCACCTTTACTGGTGGATGTGCATGAAGTAAGGATTTAATGGTTCATTGATTTTTGCCTCAGTTATGCCCCCTTATAACTTAGTCTCTGGGCTTATCAAAACTGCAGCCTAGTGAATGCAACTCCTCCTAAGTTTCTGGATGGATCTATTTGAAACTTGGTGGATGTTATCACCTTAATTGGTAGATGTGCACGAAGTAAGGATTTTATGGTTCATTGATTTTTGCCTCAGTTATGCCCCCTTATAACTTAGTCCTGGGGCTTACTGAAATTGAAGCCTTGTGAACGTAACTCCTCCTAAGTTTCTGGCTGGATCTAAATGAAACTTGGTGGATGTTATCACCTTAATTGGTAGATGTGCACGGATCAAGGATCTTATGGTTCATTAATTTTTGCATCAGTTATGCCCCCTTAAAACTTAGTCTCTGGGGCTTATCAAAATTGCAGCCTTGTGAACGCAACTCCTTCTAAGTTTCTGGCTGGATCTAAATGAAACTTGGTGGATGTTATCACCTAATTGGTAGATGTGCACGGATCAAGGATTTTATGGTTCATTGAATTTTGCCTCAGTTATGCCCCCTTAAAGCTATTGGGCTTGTAGAAATTGCAACCTAGTGAACGCAACTCCTCCTATTATTTTGTCTTGATTTAAATAAAACTTGGTCAATGTTATCACCTTAATTTGTAGGTGTACACGGATCAAGGATTTTATGGTTCATTAATTTTTTCCCTGACTTATGCCCCCTTAAAACTTAGTATCTGGTGCTTATCGAAATTGCAACCTAGTGAACGCAACTCCTTCTAACTTTTTGTCTTGATTTAAGTGAACTTCGTCAATGTCATCACTATAATTTGTTGGTGTACATGGATCAAGGATTTTATGGTTCATTGATTTTTGCAAGAGTTATGCCCCTTGACACTTAGTCTCTGGGTCCATTCAATTAATCAATCATAACAAACAATTTGAACTTGCAAATTTAAAATGGTAGTCTGCAAATGTTTTGAATTTGGTTCTGTCAAAATAAGTGGTGTCTACAATTATTTTGTGAAACAGCAGCAAAGTGGCGGCGTATATTGTGACTATGGCACTCTTGTTTAAGTGGTGCATCTATGCATGATTGAAAACAATTGGGACAAGTTATTTTACAATCCATTCATACTAAACGAGCTATGCTGTGAACAAGGTCAATTTTGAATTTGACCTTATCTGTGATTTTGACCTTGGAGCTATCTGATTTTTTTTCAAATTGTACATCTATTCTTGATACAGAACAATTCAGCCAAGTTATTTTAAAATCCATCAATATTTGAAGGAGCTATACTGTAAACAATGTCAATTTTAACCATTGGCCTTGAACTGTGACCTTGACCCTAA
The DNA here is from genome assembly GCA_946902895.1 of Fragum fragum. NCBI lineage: Eukaryota > Metazoa > Mollusca > Bivalvia > Cardiida > Cardiidae > Fragum > Fragum fragum. The sequence continues at coordinate 34,682,869 of OX336368.1, read as the reverse complement.
AGCTATCCAAAAACCAGGAAAGGTACCTCGGTGCAATATCATTAGGAATGTTTTTCTGCGAATTGAAGTATTGTGTGTTTGTGTGTGTGTAGGGGGGGGGGGGTGTCAGAGGGGTCTATCTAGATTCGAATCAGATGATATATTGTAAATTAAAACTCTACGAATTCATTATTGTGAACTTGACCGTGAAAATGATATATATTTAGCTTCTGATTTGGCTTACGAATTTCATTTAATGATAATATCTGGCTTTTGGTGAGAAGTAAAGAAAGGCGTAAAGAAAGTCAATTTATAAAACTAGTTTGATAGTTTTAATGAAGAGGACGTTTGACAGAATTGATTATTCAAATCTTGTTTTACGAAAAGATGTTTCTCGATTTTTTATGATATTAAGATATACAAAAGATATAATTGTTTCACCAACTCCCACCTTAACAATTACACTTTTTAACACCAATCAAGAAAAGCAATTTGGTAAACATTGTGTAAAATGCAGAAATTGTTTGTTGCATTTTTATACAATGTTTTCTACCCATAAGTTGAAAAAACCCAAAATTTCATGAGTCTTATATCAAACATATTGTACAATACAGTAGAATGACCCTGTTTAATGAAGGAAATCCATCTGAAGAAAAATATTTCAACCAACATTAGCAGTCTTAGTATGATCTTAGGCATTATCATTCATTTTTCCAAAATGGTTTGCTACTTTTCATGAGATCGGTAAAAATTAAAAGTTTTTTTTAAAGCATATAAGTAAGAATTAAGGGCTGGCTATTTAGGCTTAAAACCATGACAGGTTCTTTTCATGTACCTCTGTATTTTACATGACATATCATGTCCAAATTGGAAGATGCTCTAGGCAACAATTTCAAGTTCATGTCATTTCAATTTTTTCATCTTTCAGGAAAGAAAGCATTGTGGATAATGAAGAAATTGCTTGATACAAGTAATTTCTTCATTTTCCACAATGTTTTCCAAAGCTTTTTTCTTGAGGGTCGTAAAAGGGAGGGATTGTCTGGAAATGGGTTAAATCAGGGTGTAACCTTTTAACAAATATACATTCAGTATTCCAAAATCACTTGATACAGTATATGGAAAATCCACCTCTGAATCTGCTCATAGAAACATAAAATCAACAGAATAGATTGAATTGTAACATTGATAAGAACAAATCTATGACTTCCTGTTATCATGACTCTTGATCTTATGGTCGGTGGGTCAGAATAGTTTTATTGCCCCATGCTGTTAAACTCTTCAAGAATGCAAAAATGACCGTTACAGTGATAAGGATATCTGATTTTATCTCGATTCACTAGTGAATATTTTCAGGCACTAAAGTATCTGACTGCAAAGGGAACTCTACTTTCAAAAGTATAATTATTCTGTTGAGTATAAAGACAACCCCATCTCATCTGTTGACTTATAAGTATTAATTAAGATTTTTTTAATTGAATTTTCCTAAGGCCCCTTTTCCTATGTTTTTCAATGGATCAGACCCAATTTGAAAGGAACAATCCTTATGATGGTACAATCATTATGTTGAAGTTTGAAGTCGATCAGGTGAAATCTAGGGCCATGATGTGTTAACTTTGATTTTTTTATTAAATTTTCATAGGGCCCCTTTCCCCATGAAACTTAATGGATCAAATCTCCTTCCCAAAGGAACGATCTATTTAATGTAATAATCATTCTGTGAATGTTTGAAGAGAATTTGTTGAAAACTATGGACTCTATTGTGTTTACGAGGGTTTTTTTAATCCAATTGTTATCGGGCCCCCTTTCCCCATGGTCCTTGACTGATCATACCAAATTTTGAAAGGAACAATTCTTATGATGGTACAATCACACTGTGAAAGTCTGAAGTCAATCAGATGAAAACTGTGGACTCTAGAGTGTTAACAAATATCTTTGAATTAAATTTTGATAAGACCCATTTTCCTCTGTTTCTTGAGGAATCATATCCGATTCCAAAAGGAACAATCTTTATGATGGTACAATCTGATTCTGTGAAAGTTTAATACATTTTAATGAAAACTTTGGACTCTAGAGTGTTAAAGAGGACTTTTTAATTAAATTTTCATAAGGCTCCTTTTCCCGTGTTTCTTGACAGATCATACCCATTTTCGAGAGGAACGATCCTTATGATGGTACAATCATTCTGAGAAAGTTTGAAGAGAATCCGATGAAAACTGTGGAATCTATTTCGTATATGAGGATTTTTAATGGATTTTTTTAATAAAATTTTCATAAGGCCCCTTTTCTCATGTTTCTTGACAGATCATACCCGTTTTCGAAAGGAACAATTCTTATGATGGTACAAACATTCTGAGAAAGTGTGAAGAGAATCCCATGAAAACTGTGGACTCTAGTGTGTTAACGAGGATTTTTTAAAAGATTTTGATTAAATTTTCATAAGGCCCCTTTTCCCATGTTTCTTGACAGAATATACCTAATTTCAAAAGGAATGATCCTTCTGTTAGTACAATCATTCTGTGAAAGTTTGAATTGAATCTGATGAAAACTGTGGACTCTAGAGTGTTAACAAGGATTTTTTAATTAAATTTGCATAAGGTCCCTTTTCCCATGTTTCTTGAGGGATCATACCTGTTTTTGAAAGGAATGATCCTTATGATGGTACAATCATTCTGGGAAAGTTTGTAGAGAATCCCATGAAAACTGTGGACTCTTATCGCGTAAATGAGGATTTTAAATGGAATTTTTAATAAAAATTATAAGGCCCCTTTTCCCATGGATCTTGACAGATCATACCAAATTTCAAAAGGAACAATCCTTATGTTGGTACAATCATTCTGTGAAAGTTTGAATTGAATCTGATGAAAACAGGGGACTCTAGAGTGTTAATGAGGATATTTTAATTAAATTTGCATAAGGCCTATTTTCCCTTGTTTTTTGACAAATCATACTCTTTTTCGAAAGGAACGATCCTTATGATAGTACAATCAATCTGAGAATAGTACAATCAATCTGAAAAAGTGCGATGGGAATCCCATGAAAACTGTGGACTCTATCACGTAAATGAGGATTTTTAATGGAATATTTAATAAAATTTTTCATAAGGCCCCTTTTCCCATGTTTCTTGACAGATCATACCCAATTTCGAAGGAACAATCCTTTTGTTGGTACAATCATTCTGTGAAAGTTTGAACTGAATCTGATGAAAACTGTGGACTCTGGAGTGTTAACAAGGATTTTTAATTAAATTTTCATACGGCTCATTTTCCAGTGTTTTTTGACAGATCATACCCGTTTTCTCAAGGAACAATCCTTATGATGGTACAATCATTCTGAGAAAGTTTGAAGAGAATCCCATGAAAACTGTGGACTCTATCGCGTAAATGAGGTTTTGTGATGGAATTTTTAATAAAATTTTCATAAGGCCCCTTTTCCCATGTTTCTTGATGGATCATACCAAATTTCAAAAGGAACAATCCTTATGTTATTACAATCATTCTGTGAAAGTTTGAATTGAATCTGATGAAAACTGTGGACTCTAGAGTGTAAATGAGGATTTTTTAATTAAATTTTCATAAGGCCAATATTCCCATGTTTTTTGACAGATCATACCCGTTTTCAAAAGGAACAATTCTTCAGATGGTACAATCATTCTGTGAAAGTTTGAAGGGAATCCTTTGATGGATCATACCTGTTTTCGAAAGGAACGATCCTTATGATGGTACAATCATTCTGAGAAAGTTTGAAGAGAATCCCATGAAAACTGTGGACTCTATTTTGTATATGAGGTTTTTTGATGGAATTTTTAATAAAATTTTCATAAGGCCCCTTTTCTCACGTTTCTTGAAGGATCATACCCAATTTTGAAAGGAATAATCCTTCAGATGGTACAATCATTCTGTGAAAGTTTGAAGGGAATCTGATGAAAACTGTGGACTCTATTGCATAAACAAGGAAAAGTTTAACGGACGGACAACGGACGGACGCACAGACGGGAAAAAACCAATAGCTCTAGTGGCCTTCGGCCAATAGTGCTAACTAGATAGCTTTGTGCTCTTGATATTCCAGACTTAGGTAAAAGTCAAGAACAGATTGAGAATTACAGTTCTCCCTTTGGGGCCAGACTTTGTGCTTGGTGGGACCATTGAGCAGGCTATTTGTGCAGTGGCTCTGTCTAGATTGAACACTACAGTTAGCGTACTACCACTCAGTCTTTCTCTGACCCTAATATTTTAAATAGTAATGCCTCAGTGATACCTTGCCTATTTTCTGATGGTATATCTCCTAATTTTGAAAGGAATAGGCCTTATGCCAAACAAGTATCCTGTGCAAGTTTTAAAAAAATCTGATATATCTGTGGAATTTATCATATAAAATGAGAATAGATAAAGGGTTATGCTACTGTAGCTTATTTATGCTCAACAGGAAACTACATGAAATAGTTGGCTTCTTGCAGACAAATACTTATTGTGAGCGGTAAATACATGATTAATATCCATCTAAGTATTACACTGGCATTCAGGGATCTGCCAAAAAATCAAATTCATGGGAACAACAGTCCAGTCCAGTAGAACAAAAGGGCCATTGGTGCTCACCTGCATTAAGGGCTCTTTTTCTTTCAAAAGTCAAATCTTAAGGCTTGGATTATGATACAAGTGGCTATAACCGCTTGATACAAGTATTTCTCCTTTTTCCACAACATTTTGTTAAGTATAACATCAAAGTGATGCAAAATCCCAGGTTTGTACTGGAAAAGGTTAAAAATCCTTCTTTATTAGTCTATAAAAACACAGACACACAGGCTCCACCTCTGGGGACTTGAGAGAAATGATTTTAATCTTTTTTGAAAGAGGTCAATATACTGATGTTTCTAACAAATTATCAAGCCTTTCGGCCTTCTGTGTCAGCAGAAGAATTTCAAAGATTGTTCTGTAATTTCACTTTGTTACCATGGCAACCAGAGTATTCAACGGGATTAAATTCTTTTACCTAATATTAATGGGGGGGGCACCTAATGAACATTTCTACCAAATTTGGTTCGTATTTGCTAAATGATTTGGGAGGAGATGTTGTTTATAATATAATTCCTCCGTTGTTTCTATACCTGGGGATCTGCCCCCGAGGACCTAAAGGTAATGATTTTAGTTTGTTGAAAAACGTCAATATACTGATGTTTCGTGGAAAATATCAAGGCTCTAGGCCTTCTGGGTCAGGAGAAGAATATCTTTAAAGATTTTTTTTAATTTTACTTTTGTTGCCATAGTAACTGGAGTTTCATCTGGAGAGTTCTTTGAGCTATCTAACAGGTCATCTTGGGAACATTTTTACCAAATTTGGTTGAAAACCGCCCATTGGTTTAGGAGATGTTTAACCAAATTTTTGGCACATAATGGAAGGCACACACCGAAGAGACGATGGCTAAAAAATGGGCCATTTAGAAAACATAGGATCCTTCTGATAACTTTCCAATGTTTTCAATTTACTATCTACCTGTTTACTATCTACATATTTTCTGCATATTTTCTCTTGTATTTCAAGTGCAATCTTCAACCTTCAGAATATAGTAGTGCTCAAGTCTTTACTTGTCTAGGTTAGAGATTATGGCTTAAAGTCCTCGTAAAAATGAAACCAGTTGTATTTAACAAGCCATTTGGTATTGCGTTGTTTTTTTTTTTATATATATTTCTGGTTGGCCTAGTTAATAGACCTTTTCACACTCTCACAGCACATGCCTCAAATCTAATCTCATTAAACGCGATATTTACCCGAGACCAAGTCACATGATCAATTGGGGGGGTAGTCGATAAATTATCATTATATAATCCAATATAAATTAGCTATTTTGAACGAGCTAAAATAAAGATTAAACATCAAAACTTTGTTGAAGAAAGAGTTTTGACCTGTGAGCAGATATATGCAGACTAGTTGTAGCAAGTTATATTGATGATATCATCGTGTATTGTAACCAAGTTGAGGTTGAAACGACCTGGTATCCAGGGCAAATGAAATATAACATACCTCATAGCAATAATATTTCCAATGAAATCAGATTTTTTACAATATATTTAACCCTCCCTCCCACACACACACACACACGCAGGCAAGAAAGGAAAAAATATGGAGTTACAGTTAAACTCTCGGTACAAACACTGGATGATAACTTTGATGAATTATAATATACAACAAATTACTACAAGTCATTGTGCAGGAATCAATGTTTTTTTAATGGTAACAACTATATTGTCACTACACAAAAGACATAAGCCATCTGAATTTTTCAGGCACACTGATTTGTTAAATTTGCAAATATGTGTCAATTATAGGCATGTCATTCCTTGTAAACCCCGCCCTTCACATGCTAGGCCTGATAACAACAAGTGACAATAATCCTGATTGACATGATTGACTAAATTTATTTGTTAATTTTTAAGCATTTATTCAAACTTCTGACTACATTTTGGACAATACAGATGAAATGTTGCCTTAGATATGCCATGTTGATACATGTACCAATTTCCAGAAGTCTTCGTCAAAATGCATACTTTTCTTTTCTTTAAAAAGTTACCTTGTTACAAAATTTAAGAGTATAAACTTAAACATTATGAAGAACAAAGCAAGAATGCTGTTTTTTAAATAGTAGTTTCTATCTGTGTGTCCACCATTGTAAATCTCTCTCTCTCTCATTTCTTAATATCAAACACGCCCCCACTACAGCATGTCAGTTTTTTTTAAACCTTCGCATCATTGTAACAATAGAAAGGTGGAAGAAAAGTAGGAAACATTTTCTTGATATAAATAATCCACTTTTCATAAAAATTGCCATACAATGAATTAAACAGAACATGATGTAATGTGAAAACATTTCGATGATGAATGAAAGACATAGATTGCATTGAGGATAGCGATGTTAATAGTGTGGAGAAAGCATGAAAAATAAAAATCATGAAATGTAAAGAAAATGATGAGAGAGAGCTTATCAGAAGAATGATCTGTTGACAGCCTTGACGTAAAGGATTCCCTTTGGTAGATCACGACACATATGGGGTTATTATGTAACCGGCAACATGTCACAAAGAATCTGAAAAACACTCTTACATTTAATTGGTCAAATTTATGATTTCATGAGACAAATATTATCTTTTCATGTTTCAACTGATATGCCGCCAAATACTTATTCCTTGTCCATTGATCAAAGGATGTGACCGGGTGTCGTATCAATCCGCACAGTTGTATGACACAGTGTTTATCTTTAAAGCATTTTCCCACAATTAATCAAAGTGAAAACTGTTATTTTCATTTTAAAAAATTGATCTTTAATATTTGGAAATCTACCCTTACTAGTAGATCAAGGTATTATAACCAGAATATCATCAAAAGGCTACCAAAAGGCCATAAATACAATTTGAGATAATGTGTAGTACAACATTTTGGTCACCTTACGGCGATACAATGTCTGAACTATATGTCTGAACTCTCCGACAAACTTTCATAACTTCAATATTCCTGGAGTCTAAGAACATTAGTTTTGGGTATTCTGAAGGTTGCCGGATACAAAACAAGTTAATGGCCTTTCCATCATGCAATCACCTTCATACATTACAGGCATTTGTTTCAACTTATACAATATACCAGGTTTTAATACAATTTATTGTACGGCTTTCGAAAATCAAAATCGGAAGTAAATCCTCTTCGCAGTGGAAAATTGTTGTTGTTTTTCTTCCAAAGCGCAGGGTTCTCCCCAGGCCCTTATGGCGTATCAGCCCCGATACGCCTTCATAAATTAAGAGAGTTTGCCGAAACGCCTTCAGATCGCCGATAAGCTTAAATTTGGTCACCGATACAGCTTAATTTCCAGCTGAAAAAAGGGTCAAGCAAACCATTAAAATTGGTAGCAGAAGCGTGGACACGACAGGCTCTTTATCTATAATGTTATATACCACATATTACATAACATCTCTATTGATAAAACCCTTACACTCTTACTAATTTGTGATTATTGATTTTTTTTCTCGCGTTTCCTACTGGTACCTCGCTATCAGTCACCAATGATGATGGTTACCAATATGTAAACAATGAATTCAAAATGGCGACCCGGTTTCGGAAAATTGTCACTTCGGCTGAGATTGGCCTAGTTAAAAGTAAAAGATGTGGTTATTTGATGTGACAACTATCAAACCAAAGCCATAGTGGTTTGAAATTTATTTTTTTGAAGGAAAGATTACTTGGGTCAGTTTATTTCATACATTGATGGCTGAAAACATTGCCTTTTTCGCGATCTTTTTTCCTTACGAGAATTTGACAGATTTGTATAGAAGCCATGCTAGTTATACTTAGCTCTTGTTTTCAACTCATTTTAATAATTACACACATGTATCTTCTGGATTAAGTCCATTTATTTTTTATCCATCATGGAGGGTGTTATCTCAAATATTCGTACCCTGGTTTGTTCAACCGAATTTTCAATAAATTTGTTTTAAAAGTTTGATGAAAAATATCATTATACTTTTAGTAATCATCTTACGATATTTCATCCTCTCATGTTTTTTTCCCAAAAAGAAGCAATACCCCCATATCAGAGTGCTGAAAGCACTTCAAGAAAAGAAGGCCTTAGACCAATTAGGGATTTCTTTTTGTAAAAAGTAATGGTTTAATGATTATTTAGAATCGGGAAAAGATAATTCACTCTATAATATTTGGAAAACAAAATCCTTTTTTGAAAATCAAAGTGCCGAAATGACTTAAAGAAGAGAAGAGTAAAGGCACTTATTTTATAAATGATCAAGTTTCATGTTATAATTTGAGAATTAAGGTTAAGATTAGACACTGCTAATATTGTACATTTCTTATTGAAATCAAAGAGCTGAAAGTACTGTTAGAAGAATAGTTATAGTGTCAGACAGTCAAAGGCTTCTGAATGGGCAAATAATGAGCATTATAAATTTTACACAGAGAATCTAATGGAACTCTTTAATATGCAAAATTTGAAAATGAAACCCGGTATTTCATACAGGAACCTTATGAATACATTTTTGAAATTACTGATATTAATTTCTATTTTTTTCTGATGAAGGGCATTTTTTTTCAATCCAACACTCCATGCTTTTTTTAAGAGTCCTCAAGGATATGATTTTTGGACAGACTTGATAAAATGACCAAGCATGAAAAGCTAATCCTAACTAATAGACAAGCAGTTGACACTTTTTTTTACTCATTCCTTTGAGACTTTTGGGTATATTCTTTCATTATCTTTCCTTTTCACATCCTTTCTAACAAATAGGATAGAGAGGTAAGCTGAGTGATTTCACAATTGGTTGGTATCAAAATAAGCCTCAGAGTAGATTAATCAACTTAAATAATAAAAAAGTTGAAGATATTATTCCAGAATAACTCTCAATGAAAAAAAAGAAGTCATTAATCAAGCTAAAAAGCACTTTTAATGACTTTTGTTATATATAGTCATACCAAGATGTTAACAGACAACACACCGCGCATTTGCCACTACGCCTTCAAAAATTTCTGGGGAGAACCCTGCAAAGCGTCTAACAGATATAGACTTTTTAGTCATCTGAGGCTTTGCGTGAAAAGGTCTATTCAGGCATTTGTTCAGTGCACATTCATTAGAACAGACTGCCTGAGAATCTGCAACTTCCAGGGTGACAAAGCTATGCCAGAGCCATTCTAACATGGTCCTGGTTCAGAAGAATCTATGTCATCATTTACCTTCACTTTTTTTACCGAGGACTTGGTAAAAAAAAATGTCAAAAATAGACTCAGGTCACCTTTTAGTATGTTCTACTACTTAACCCTTGTCATGCTGTATAAATAACCTAACTGAAATGCTGTCAAATCAAAGGGCTTAAAGCAATGATAAAACTATCTATTAAAAAATCAATATTTCTTTTAGAAATCAACTTCATAAACAATTCTGGCAGGGAAAGTACAAGTACAGTCTGATCTTAGTCTACACCTCCTGCCAAAACCGGAATATTCTGGGTTCAGCATGACAAGGGTTATTAAACATGTACATGAGAAATTGTACCATGCTCATCTGATCTGTGTAAAAATTGAACAAATACAGATCGTATTTTGGATTAGGCTAAATTGCTACTCTTACAACACAAAGGTTAATCTAACACTCACAATACTTTTAAAATTTTGCACCCTAACAAATGTCTAACAGTTTTTATTCCAGCACAGACGCGCACCTGCCAGTAATACCTGAAAGGGGAGTTGGGCAGTATATATAGATTGATAGGTTGATTTCTTGCAAACACTTTTTCCTACTGGTACCTCGCTATCAGTCACCAATTTGGCACCCTCTAGAACCTTGGTCCCACCTACTTGATTTTTTTCTGTGCCATCTATTGTTTTCAGCCACTGGCAAAGGAGCGAGTCATTGGCAGGACCTTAGCATCAGTGTCATTCGCACTAATTCGTGGAATCGAAAATGCCTGGAGTGTTTCACTCTGTCAAATGACACTGTTGTGTGACATTAATCCTCGTGTATCTGAGAGATTGCTACGGTCGGTTACAGTCTAACTCTATTACGTGTCTCGCATAGAGCACATTACATAAACTTCGATCTATGTAGTGTATCTGAATCGAGCTCGCTTTCAGCATTGGCATTTTTTTAGAAGAGTTAATCGGCATCTTTTTGGTCTCGCGAAAACACATTTTTTCCCCAACCTACCGAATCGTGACAGACAAACAGAATGAAAATCATGCATATATCAAATTTAATCGAAAGGGAATTAATTAAGTGGAAAATTTAGAGGTAATTTAGTTAAGAAAATATATTTTACTTTTCTTTTCTTTAATTATGTACCAGCCAGGGTATTCTCCCTTTCTTTGTTTAATTTGGGTTGACTACAACATATTTGAAAGTAGCATGACTTGTGGAACTCGTTGTGGTATTATCAACTAATATAACGAACTAATATCGAATCGGTATCATTGGGACGGCATGGACTAAATGAATAGATTCACAAAGATAAGTACACAGGGAAAAACGTCGATAGTAAGATACAAAATTGCTATAAATTGTCTAAGTCTGATGTACTACCAATTTTGTGATTAGACTGGAACTTTTGAATTAAATGCATAGACTGCTGAGCCTTTTCCCAGGAAGTCTATTTTAACCCATTCCAACTCAATCCCTCCTTTCATGCCCCAAGAGAAAAAAGCTTCGGAAAACATTGTGAAAAATGAAGAAATTGCTTTTATCAAGAAAATTCTTCATTTTCCACTATGTTTTCTATCCAAAAAGACGAAAAAATTCAAAATTCCATCAACTTGAAATTGTCGTCTGCAGCTTCTTTCAATTTGGACCAGTCTAAAATTTTGCTGTGTTGGAATGGGTTAAATGCCTGTCGTTTCTTTTTTGTTGTTGTTGTTGTTAGTTTTGTTTTCGTTGTATTGTCAAACTAGAAGACAACAATGTTATATATTTATGACTGTTGTTCTTTGACTAGGAAAATAGACGAACGCTCTTGCCGGAATAAAATTTGATATCGATCTAGCAGTCTAACTTCTCCAGAATAGAGTTTTCGAAAGATATTTTAAACTGGTCTAGATTATGACCATTGCTTCTTGTTGTCTGATACCTAATTGTCAACACTTTGTAAATCAAACGAATGGTTTATATCTGATTTGTTTTGTTTCCTATCTAAATAATCCGAGTTTGATACTAAATTCTCCCATCAAGATGCCTCTGATTTCAGTGTTATAGTGTGAAACTTACACATATATATTGATGGTCGACAAGGTCTAAAGAATCCTTTTTTTTTTTTTTTTTTTGTATACCAAAGCAAACAGAAAACTTATATTTTATTTACAACCATCAGGGCATTTCTGTACAATATGGACAAATAATAATAATACAAAAATAAATAAACGGTTTAACATTTCCGGCTAGCCCAAAATAAATGAAATAAGTAAAGTTTCATCGGAATAGCAAAATATACTTTATATTTTTTTCCATTTATTCATTTATTTATTTATTTATTTTTTTTTTTTTGGGGGGGGATTGGTCATATCGCTATATATATTTTCGAAATTCAAACAGTATCAAAGTGTATCAAATGTGGAGTTGTTGTTCACTCTGCTTACATCTTTGTCTCTTTGCTTTGCCTCTAAACACCTAAAAACACGTCTCGAAACAAGCTGTAAGTAAAGGTTTCCCGACGCGACCATCGGATAGATTCTTTTTACGAGATACTATTATTTCGTTTATTTATACTTCTGACTAGTGAGTTTGGCCGAAGAGAAATTTATATCCTTTTAGCCCCTTGTTCGAAACGAAAAAAGGAAAAAAAGATGGATAAGTTTACCAAAAGCGATGGGAAAACAAGGGTTTTGAGCTTACATTGGAGAGAAAAAAACATGTAATTGTCTTAATGATAAAGCATGCAATATTATTTTGAGTGCTATAAAAGATAATTAACATTAATTAATTCAAGTCTAGTCACTGTCTATATGCTTTTCGTTCCTTAAATTTTTCCCATCCAATGACGCTCCCAACCAAAAGTCTTTGAAAAATATTGTGGAAATTGAAGAAAAAAATATTAGCTTGAAATTGTCGTCTGCAAGTCCTTTCAATATGGACCAGTCCAAAATTCTGTTGTCTGTTGATGAGTTGATTCATCCGTTTATTCATCTTCGTTTTCTTCTTCTGATTCATTTAAGCGTTACGTTTTGTTGGCATTGCCTACTTGACAGACGAATTATAAAATTGATGCTGGCTAATTGAAAAGTCTTCATCTACCTATCAATTATCCAACTAATTGTGTCTAATTAAAGTCATTTGATATTGATTTGATATATTGAAACGTTGGCAAAACTTGTTATGGAGTAAGCTAAGCAATCGGTTCAACCTAACCTAATACCGCTGCCTCATTCTAATATACCGCCCATTTTGATAAAGTCAAGAATAATTTCAGACTGTTCATATGACCCGTAGCTCATTTACTTCGATCTCCACTGGTGGTTTTACCATATAGCCACTTAAATGACTCCATGGATGAGAATAATTACAGGTTGTTCATGTTACCAGTGGCTCATTTACTTCGATCTCCCCTACATATGCAGCAACACCAAACAACTTGCGCATTTCAGTGTGTTTTGAAATAGGAATTAAACGGATAACCGTCAATTAACAGAAGTCCATCGGGGCGTTTCTTACGTATTCTTAGCTCACCTGAGCACAACATGCTCACGGTTAGCTTTTGCAATATTTGAATTTCTGTCGTGTGTCATCAAAGATTCACTGTTACGATACTACACGTCACAATTTTTTTCTCAATTTTTCTCAAACTTGGTGGACATGTTTGTAGAGTCGCAAGGAATAACTCCTTTGAATTATGGTGACCTGGCCAAAATCAAGGGAAAGAGTGTCTCATTTGCAATTTCCGCTATAGAGGTCACGCTTTAGTATAATCGTTCTCAAACTTGATGAAATATTGAATATTTGATATTACGGCATTCTCACAAATTTCTAAGGCCTGTTTGACAAATGCCTTATAACCACTCTAGAGAGAGGTCACAATTTTTGCCCAAAGGTCTCCCATACTTGATGAAAATAATTGTATAGTCACGAGGATGAACCGTATTGAGTTTCGTTACATTGACCAATATCACGAGAAAAGGGTCTTATTAACAATTGCAGTGTTACCACTCTGGAGGTCTCAATTCTGGCTTTATCCTTCTCCTGCATGCTGAAAGTTTTTGTATGATCATGAAAAAGAATGCGATTGAATATCGCAACATTCTTACTCATATCAAAATATGCTCCTATGGTCGAGTGTTATAGGTGCTTGAATTGTGATCTGAAGGTCATCACGGGGTCGAGCTCAATCGTCACTGGGGTGTGCTCAGGGGCAAGGCACTTAGAAGCCAGCCCCAGTCTACCAAGCTGTAAGATTGAGAAGCAGTCGATTTGAGCCACCACCTCTCTTTTGGGGATGTGAAAACATTCTGGATTGTCAGTGTTCGAGAGCGACTCTATAAGCTCAAAGCTTTCGTCGCAATCGAACTAAAATAAATTACTATGAACTAAAAGAAAACGTGACGTATTGACAGTTTCCTTCTTCAACTCTAGGGCTCATAATTTCGACTCAGTCTTTCTTAACTTGTTGTAAATTCTTGAATTGTCATAAAAGAGGAACTCTATTGAATATGCTGGATACTATGTCATATGAAGAAAGAGGTGACAATATCAGCTTTCTGATCATCCATTCAGAAACTTTTGCTGATATATCCACTTGACTTTGTAAGAAATATCTTATTGATAACAAATTTGAGTCGATTAGTTACCTTTGGAGAGTAAATTCATGTGAGGAATCTAGGCCCATTTGGTCCTCTTGTTGAATTTTGACGATTAAAATAGGTTGCTTCTTGAGCCGATGAATTCAGAAAAAGAAAATCAAACGCATATTATCTTTTCGGGCATGTCTAATGGGTTTCACTAATTTGAATTTCAATAATCTTACTTTTGTCCCGTATCCTTGCACCATCCCGTACCAAATAACCGTCCTCTAGAGTCATCGCTTCTACAGTAGCGACGATAAATAAACGGAAAACACTCACATCTCATTCTTAACGACATTGCTATTTCTCACCCACCATGTAAGAGCCGCTACGTTATTTTTTGTGTCGCGGACTTAACTCTAAATTCAAAGGTTATGGTATATAAATATCACGCCAATAAGCATTCTAATTTCTTTCATGAATCGTTATTCCAAAACAGAGTAAAACCACATAAATGTCTCTTTTTAGATAAAAGTGATAACCAATGAACACAGAAGTAAATCTTGCGATGATAAAATACATTAATTGTGTTTTTCAGTATGCACGCATTTCAAAATAGCAACGAGTTGTTTTTTTCATCATTTAACTCACGTTATTGTAGTGCTTCACCGGGGATAAAATGTCACTTGTTTACAAACAAAAACCTTATAAATCAAGTAGTGAAACATGATTGACTTGTCGCTCATATTCCTTTCGGTCATCGTTAATAGTCGGAAAGAACTTCTAAATATACAAGAACAAGGCTTTGTCATTAGTTTAAATAGCAATCTTTACCCTACATCGTTACGTACCTATGAATAACTAATGCTGTTAGGTCGTGGACTGTGAATCCAAAAGTAGAAGGTTCGAACCTACTGCAAATCATTTGATCTTAAAGCATTATATTTTTTCTATTTCTATGCGGTAGTCTTAAAGTAGATTTTGCTTTGTTATAGCAAAAAGCCGTACCGAAGCTCCAGAATTCGATTTCAATATATATAATTGCGTAATTTATTCATCAAAAATAATTTTGATGCTATTTCTCTTTAGCTGTGACTATTAGGAACAATGTCTTCGTGAAAGACGTTAAAATGATTTCGGATCGAGATTAAACAGCTTTTTAAAGAATTTAAGGAACAATTTCATTATAATGCTTATGTAAATATAATAAGGATTTTTATAAAAGCCATGACGAACATTGAATTTCGAATCAGCTGTTATCACCACTCTTCTACAGAAACATAACCTCGGTTGGCGACCATGGCCTCGTAAATCCAGCTTATCCAATCCAAGATTGTGGCCGCCCACTTTCTATCACGTCTTGAATTATCTAATGAAAATAACAGAAAAAAATAACCAGAACAAATTAATAGTGATAAACAAAAGGAGGGCCACTATGCCCCTTTATTTCTCACTTTAATGACTTTTGTTAAATTCCAGGAGACGGGTATTCGTAAACTTAAGTGGGATAGCAGCTAGAGGCTATGAAAGGATGTGGTGGTAGTACTGATGTGAGAAATATCAGTAAAATACCGGAAAACCATTTTTAGGTGTCCAGCCGCGCTATGACTGAAATACTGTTAAAAGTGAGATTAAACCCCATTCAACCAATAAATCAGTTGATATAGAGCAGACATTCATGAACTATTCGTATATGAATTGTATCTTAAATCAAGTGATCCCTGGGACGGGGCCAACTAGTCCATGAGAGTCAAGATTTCCGCAGAACTTGGTAGAGGTCCAGTTTCAGAGAAGAAGATTTTTGAAATTTAAAAATTTTGAACCCCCAAAAGGGGTCTCACAGACAAAATGTGCATTGGACCGTAACGAGCAATTTTGGTAAAGGGCCACCCAAGGAACATTTACGTGAAATTATTAGAAAATTGGGCCAGGAGATGTTGTTTGAAGCAAAAGTTGACAGACGAAAGGCAGACGACGGACATCCATAAACCTTAAAAGCTGCTCAAGTGAGCTAAATAAGGATTAAGATAATAGAAATAACAGGAAAACCATTTTTTAAAAGTCTTTTTATAGTTGAGCAAGTTTCAAAAATTAAAAAAATGGTTTACACTGATGAATTTGTTCATCGAACCATGGTCCACAAGTAACGCACATACTAGTGCAAGGCGCTACACCCTGATTGATCAGTCGGAAGATTCTAGATGAGCCTGTTACGGCATTTTATATTCGTGTTACGCCTGTGTTGTGGATAGGGTCCCAAATGTGTGAGACCTAGGTCGTAGGTTCGGATTGGACGACAGTATATGTAATTTTCAATATATACAAGACAATAACCTTGATTATACAAACAAACATCTATATATATTTAGACATTTTTTCATAATTAATTTTCAAATGTAAACATTGGAGACATAAGAAGTGAAGTCGCTCTAAGTATTCAGACCAGGTTTTCAAATAAACACCAGTTACAATGGTTAGAATTATCTACCCTAGACCATTGGTAAATTTCAATGAGTTAAGGTGCTCTAAAAAACAGGGGTCGACACTAACAGTGTCCCGGGATCCCGAGGAACCCTGAAAATTGGAAGGAACCCAAGTCATCTCAGGCTAGGGATTCCGCCACAATGTTTTCCGAAGCTTTTTTTCAAAGTTGGGCTTAGAAGGGCAGGATTGTGAGTGAATGAGTTAATCAAGAAGGGATCCCTGATTATCTGGAGAAAACCTTGAAGTAATAACTCTAGATTCCTGTCGGATCCCATTGGTGCAAAGTTAGTGTCGACCCCTGAAAAGGCCAGAATTCAAGGGTTTTGAAAAAAACAACAAATTCGTTATCCTTTTACCAATATGATTTATCATAATTATTATTCATGTATCAATTTCCACCATATGACAACACGGCGGGAGTCATCGACAAAATGCAACAGATATGAAATGTCAAGCATGTTCAGCAAATAACATTGTATTGTTCTAACAAATTATCGTCTATCGTATAAGTATATAGTCTTTAACTTTTTATCCTGCATTATGTCAGCAAAGTGATTAACTTAATATCAGAGTTTAAAGTTAACCTCCGATCTAAATGAAATATTTGATTGTTCAATCGACTCTTTGATTAGAAGTGGCGGACAGTCAACGTTTGTTGCCTGTACTATTTTGAACACTTCTCGTCTTGAAATTGATCTGTTTTTAAGTTGGAATGCGGAGCATTTAACAAAACCGAAAAATGAACACAAGACAATTTCATTTCGATTTTTTTGATAACACATACCACGTGATCTCTAAGATATGAATACACCTCGGGTTACTTCTCATCTCCAACTTGCCACGAACAATCAATTAGTTGTAGCCGAAGACAATAATATGGCGCATGTAAAGGATGATATAATTTTTTTTAGAGACTTCTAAACAAGCTTTAGTTTGCTTAAAATTATTGAAAAATAAGAAAATAATCAGCGCAGTAATTTGTTTTTGTGATTCGCCGTCCCGTGTTTGTTAATCACGTGATCTCAAGTGACATGTGGTCGTCATGTGTCCATAGATAGGCAATCTTTACAAATATGGCTCAGGTCGCAAATGCATTTTACAATAATCACACCGCCCAGTGTTTTAAAACATTCTAGGACGATTAAGGGGGATCGTAGGCATCAACGAAACGCGATTATTGTGGGATTTACAGCTTTTACTCAATAAAAATCAAATAAATGCAAAACGAAAGTAG
Organism: Fragum fragum; assembly: GCA_946902895.1. Taxonomy (NCBI): domain Eukaryota; kingdom Metazoa; phylum Mollusca; class Bivalvia; order Cardiida; family Cardiidae; genus Fragum; species Fragum fragum. Next base: position 34,664,931 of record OX336368.1, on the reverse strand, counting down.
AAGATTTTGAAAATTAGAATGTAAACATATTAACTTCCGGTTTCTACTTATTTACTAAATAACAACGCTTATGTCGTTATTTACAAGTTTAAATCAATAATAACACATCAAACCTTTAACAAGTGTCATCTAGCTTTCAGCTTGGTCCTTTTTACTTAAGATTTTTAACGGTTCTAAAGCTGAATAACGAATAAGGAAATCGCGCGACTACAGGGCGCCGAAGATAATTTGATACTATCTTCCTCATATTAAAGGAATTTTTCGGAAAAGGGCAAAACTACCATGTGCAAACAATAACGTTACAATAACGTTAACGTCTTTTTTTTCTTTTGAATTTTACTCACATCGCTTTAAATATTCTTTTTTCCTAAATCTAAACCGGTATTTCAAATAGATCACCCTGAAACAAGTTTCCGCGCATAAATTTCCGCAAATTCCATGTATACTCATAAACTTGAAGTGAAAATGTACGTGAGTTTAGTATGATCGTTACAGAATTGGCCGAGTTGGGGGTCAAGTTATCATCGAGGTCATTGATTTCTCATTGTAGAAGCTGTTATTCTCTGTTTTCAAGATTCTAAAAGGAGTTCACGTATAACAGTTGATCAAAAGGAGGATGTTTTGCTTGAAAATTCTAATTTTGATGTGCGTGACACGAGCTTATGCTAGTGTTTTATTTCTGTATGTGGATTTATGTTTTTGTGCGTTATTCACGCACATATGTACACGAATGGGAATGCTGGTTTAAGTTTAAAGGGGGGAGGATTACTCGGAAAGTAGTAAATGAATTTGAACCAAATTCCACAGTAATGACCCTTTCAGCGCATTCCAACTTCTCAGTACTTTCAATCCTTTGATTCTATCAATCGTTGAACGTTTATTTACCATGATAATATCTAAAGGATTCGTTTGACTTTTCACTCCATTTCTAAAATAATCATTTATTCTGATATTACGTGAATAACGCCAGTAATGTTGGCCTTCTGCGTCTCTTTATTTGTCTGTGTATAAGGCGATGAAAAAGTAGGATTGTTCAACCCTTCTCTTGCTGAATAGAAATAGAATAAAATAAATACTTCCACTAAAATCAAAGGACTGAAAGCACTTGAAACACTTGGTTTGGATCGATATTTATTTGAAAGAATAATTTCTTAGACAACTTAAGCTTGAAAGTACAAATAGGTGGTTTAGACCAGGAGCAAAATGCACATTGGTGCAGTCTGATCTTTGTGTACACCTTCTGCAAAAACAGGAATCTTCCGGGTTCAGCACGAGAAGGGTTAACAATAGGAAAAAGACAGTTGTGGGCGGAATTCTTACTTTTTGAAGAAAGATTAGTCTCTGGATCCCAATATTTTCTTGTGCATCTAAACTCAATTAGTTTGGACACGCATGAAATGCCAACGAGACAAATTACTTTAAACCTTTACACGTCTGACAGTTATCCGAAGAAACCGGAAAACATAAGAGCTAGGGGAACGTTGGTAACTGGCGAGGAATTTAAAAATATTAACCGTTACTGAGCAAACAACAGACTGGCTCCCAGTCTGAATGATATGTATTTATTATGTATGTTCTTCCTGCCACTTTGGAGACAGGCTAAGCAAAAAGAGATTTTCAGAATGTAAAATGATAACACTTTCCTATTATTCATTCGTTTTGGAAATACCAAATCTTTTTGACCTGTGATGCATCCTAATTTTTTTATATGTACATTCATTACTACAATACTAGATGGTCTCTTTTCGCGTGATTCATCATAAATTTGTACTATTGCTGTAAAAAAGAGATGCACTTATTAAGTGCTTCTTGTTTTAAATTGACAAGAATTTATGATTGAAGGCGCAGGCTAATTTTTTATTTTCCTTATGAGAATCATATTATCTCTCTACCTCCATACTCTATCAAGACTCATTTTTGATTCCTAAACCAGGGGTTTGACCCCAAAATATGTGGTCATTTTGACTTCGTGGACTGAGTAATCTAAACGGCAACGAACATTTTCGGTGTTTATAGATTCAATAGATATAGAATAGAAATATAGACTTCATTTTCCCTTAATAAATATTTACCTTTTTTAAAATGATTGATCCTTGCTGGATCCGATCTATTTTTCAAGCTTCAATTAAAAGGTCCATTGGTGTGACGGGCCGCAAATAAATTTCTGTAATTGCGACCTTGATCATATACGAACGGTCAAGCAGAAAAACAAAAAAAACTTTCAGTATACAAAGATTCCAGGTTTTGATTCCCGAACGAGGTATGATTTGTAAAAGTACCTCCGTCATCGTCCCCGTGGTGCGTTCATGGGGAAGACACATGATAACAAAAGTCTACTCAGCTTTCACTACCTCTTTTTGAGAGACTTGAAAACAATTTTTTTAATGTTCGAGAGCTACTCTATAAATTTAAAGCTTTCATTGAAATCAAGCTAGAATAAATCAGCATAAACTAATAAAGAGCAGAGTAACATAAATCCTACAAATACGTCGACCTTGATCATATGTGTTTTATCGCGCGAAAAGGGGGCCACATAGGAAGTGCAATAAGCACTGACCAGCCCTGTCTGCGCAAACTGTGCGGTATTTACAGTCCTTTAATTCGCCTTAACCAATTCCCACACATTGACGCTTTTAGACTCCCTCTGGAAAAATGCTTTAGAAAACATTGTGGAAAATGAAGAAATTGCTTGTCGCAAGCAATTTCTTCATTATCCACATTGTTTTCTACCCCATAAGTAAAAGAATCCAAATTTTCAAAAGTTTTGTATTGTCGTCTGCAACTTCTTTTAATTTGTAACAGTCTATAATTTTGCCGTCTGGTAAATGGTTAACAAGTTTCCTGAAAGTAGAATGATTATTTACAAATTGCGGCTGCAGATTAAATAACCAGTCGATTAATGAAATCATTCATTTCGACCTGTAATGAGCTTTGAACTCCGCTATTTTGATAACTTTTTTGACGACTTAAACGTCGTAACTACAGCTTATTCAAGCTGTCTTTTGTTTTATGCTGCTAGCCATAAATTCTGCAAAATAACGTTGAAATTGGAGCGGGCGTGTTCAATTGTGTCAATGGGCGGGACTAGCGATTGATCTTTTATGTTACTAAATATTCATTTTTGAAATATATATTATACATGTACACTTTCGTTTAATGTAATTATTACTTCTGGGTGTCTGTCAGTATCAAAACTTGTATCACCATCCAATTTAAATTTTTGACCTGAAGATTGACTGTTCTTCTCATGACATTCCCAAATAGTAAGGTAATTCCATAACGAATTCAAATCTGACTTTTGTTCATTTAAAATATGCGTTAAATGATCATATTTAGTTTTTTAAATGACGTTGATTTTCGTTGTTGTTGTTGTTGTTGTTGTTGTTTTTATTTATTAGTTTCTTAACAACTCGAAACTTTCATTTATATTGTTACGCTTAAAATTTTTGAGTGCAATGTCACGTCCTTAACCCTTTCCTGTTTTACAAAATTTTAGACTGGTCCAATTTCAAAGGTAACAAGCAATTCCTACCGTTTCCACAATGTTTTCCAAGGTATAAAAACTGGTGGTTTAACAGGAAAGGGTTAAATATATTGAAGTACTTAAACTACACATGGCTCGGTTTTTGTTCACTTCTTGTTTCTTTCAATATCAGTATCAATAATGCTAAGAAAAATATTGCGTCCGGCGCATTATCGCATAGCATAACAGGCGATCAGTCCGTTGATAAAAGAGCACATTGCAACTTCTCTGTACTGCAGTTTTTAATAGATCTCTTACATAAATGACCAATTGCGGCTGTCAGTCAAGGAACCAACCGACCAATCAAATCATTTATTTAGCCTGGACCTTAGTTTTCAACTCAACTTTGGCAGCCATTTTTGTTAACCATTTTTGTTGGCTTGGCGACTTAAACGTCGTTAATGTCACCAACCAAACATTTTTCTTTTTTGTTACGTGCTACTGGCCATAATTTATGAAAAATAAATCTAGACGGAAGTTCCTGTCGGAGTTTATAGGGGGCATAGGTAGTCAGATGGCCAACGATTGGTCAATTGTGTTTACTAATAAACTGTTTGGACATTTTTCTAGTACAGTATACACTGGTCACTGAAGTAAATTTGTATCACACCATGTTGTGAAACTTTATAGCGGTCTGAAGTAAGACTGATTGATTGAATAGGCTTTATGCCAGCTTTAACAGTATTTCAGTCATATCGCAGCGGCTGGAGCACCTAACAATCGATTCCTGGTATTTCTCACACCAGTACTACCACTATAACTTTATTAGCCTCCAGCTACTCATCCCACATAGGTGTACGATTATCCACCCTTTGGTAGGAGTCTAGAGTAAGGTTAAGATCAATAGTTGTAGTAGAAAAACTAGGACAAACACTAGTGAAAGTGGTCTTTACTTGACTCTAAAACAAACCTTGTTTAAAGAAAATATCAAGATGTGAAAATGGATACAATAATTGCCCATTGGAACATCCATAAAAAATCGAGATGGTCCCTTTTAGTCTGACGAGTAGTGAATATAAAAAAATATTCAGATCTGGTTTTCAACCCTCTTATACCGCTCCTTTATTAAAGATTCATTAGAGTGTTTGATGAAATTATTAAATGTTAGTATGGATGGACTTCTTGGTTGATTGATCAGTAGATCAATTGATGGATCGCTGTGTCAGCCAAATGAGTAATCGCTGCCCCCCCCCCCACTTACTCTTTTTTTGCCTCGCCCAACAACTCCAACAGGAAGGTCCGCTTCGATTTTTAACGACGTTATCTTGCAAAATAAATGGAAAGTAGCGTGTAACAAAAAATAGACTAGCTGTTTGGTGACCTAAACGTCGTAACTACACTTTGAATAAGCTGTAGTTACGAAGATTATTTCGTCAAACCAACAAAAAAATGGCATCAGCAATGAATCGTCAAACAAAAGTACATAAAATCTTACCAAATCGTTCTAATTTACCTTAACCTGATGTATTAAGGAAGAAGGCCGCGTTTCCTTATCTCATATTTCTCGTGCTAGAAAATACTTAAAGTTGCCAAGACGGGGATTATATGGGATGTTTAGCACGCTTTTACAAGTTACAGACGTTAATTATCGCCCACGACAAACATTGAAGAAATCTTCATATGAGTTAAGAGATGACTTCAAAGTACAATGACAAAATTCCAGGTTATAAATTATAAAGATATTTGACGAGTTCAGTAAAAATATACCATCTTTAAGCCATTCCAACACAAGAGAATTTTAGAATAGTCCAAATCAAAAGAAGCTACAGACGACAATTTAAAGCTGAAAATTTTAATTATTATAATTATCATAATAATTACATTTGTATTTTAAATAGAAAACATCGTGGATAATAAAGAAATTATATGATATTAGCAATTTATTCATTTTCCGAAATGTTTTCCAATACTTATTTCTTGGGGGGAGAGGAGAGGTTGTATTGGAAGGGGTTGAATCGTAGATCGACACTGGTCAGACTGCGCTTTTGGTGTAAGGTGACAACGTTTGAACTATTTGGCGTTTTGCCAAAAATGGTAAAAGACCAATCCCTGGCCTGCCCACTGACTCCTTAGGCTTATACTTGCAAAACCTGCAAAATCACCATCAACCGAGTTAGTCAATGAATTAGCTCACTTTCCCGAAAAGATGCAAGTATAACGATGCAATACTTATTTACAAAACGATAAATAACAATACCCCAGATTACATGTTTGAAATGGTTCATTTTTCTAGGAACGCCCATGATCAGGGTCGAATTTTAACTTTTTACCCCTGAAATTCCTATCAAATTTCAGAAATAGACCTCCTATACACATTCCAATTAAGTCCATAGTGTATAAAGTACATGTATCATAATCACTCGGTGACAATGTGATTTTTTCTGTCTTTTGTTTAACAGAATTTGATTCTCAAATATAACTACTATATGAGTAATTCTTAACAAATGAACAATTTTAGTAATGATATGGTTATTCTCAAATGCTTATCGCATATGGAAATTCACGAGGACATGGTAGCCACATTAGGGGAGCATACCCCATGTTATACCAAGGTGAACGCGTTAGAAAGAGTCTTGAAGAGAACCCCAGTCAAGGTTTCTACCGAAGGGGTCCCAAAGTGTTGAATGAAAACGAACTCGGTCCAACATATTCAATCCAAAAAGTCATGTATGTCAATTCTTAAATTTCAATACAGATTCGTTTACTTTTAGCTTGCAGCTGATTCATTTAAAAAATTTGACCCTATGGTCCAACCAATTGTATGTTTTGGTTCCGACATATGGGGTTATAAATCCAATTATGGGATAGAAAAATTTATATACAATTTTATAAAAGTGTATGTAATCTTAATGATAACACCATTGATTGTCGGTTTTAAGAGAATGCGGTCGATATCCATTAGCTGTGAAATATACTACTCAATGTGTAAAGTACAGGACCAAACTTCTTACTATGCAAAATCATAGATATGCAAGACACGGTTTCGGTTACGCCTTGATATCCAAAGAAATCGGAGACGCAAATATTTTTATTATTTCATTCAAGCAAAATATCAAAGGCATGTCCTTTCAAAGATGGAAATCAAAACGAATGTCCAAAGGAAATTATTATAAAATCTATAAAACTCAGAAGTTGAAAAGTATTTATCAATTAATTTACCATTTCCTTTGAAACGAATTTTATCAAATTGTCGATGCTCTAATCATACACTGGCTTTTGAAAAAGGGCGTCATGAAAATATAGACCGCAAATTTAGAATATGCTGCTATAACCAGGATATCTACACAATAGAGGACGAGCTTCGATATATTATAAAATACGCAATGTTTATTTTCTAAAAAAAATGATCGACGCATTACCTACAAAACACACATTTTCGATGAAAATGAGTAGTAGTAAAACCAACGATTTTTTTCTTTTTTTTTTTTTTGCGTGATACCTTTCTTCTGCACTTAAAGAAAGGGATCTATTTATGAAAACCATCTGATTTATGTATTTCTTGATAACCAAGTACAATTCTTATCTATTCATTTTTTCATTAATTTGCACCATGATGATACTAGCAACGCCAGCCATTTTGCTTTTGTTATCTGCATTCCTGATAGATCCCAGTATCATGTCTCCTGTTCGCGAAAATGCCTGGTTTCTGTGGCAAAATAAATAAATAAATAATTAGGTTAAACTGTTTCTGCCTGCCTAAAGCCACATACCTTTCAAGCACCACTTTTTTATAATTGTAGTTACCATTGACTTGCATCGGCTGAAACCAAGATTAAGTTCATCTGAAAGAGTCAGAACCATCTATCAATGTCAAACTTCTGAAAATTGTGCTGTTTCTTAGACATTAGTTCCTTGCATACATTTAAATACATCCATTATTAGATAAGTTTAATTAAAGGGAAGTATCGATGTTTCTGAAACCTAGATAAGAAAAAAAAAAAAAAAAAAAAAAATAACGAGTACACTCAAACGAACATTTAACACTTTAAGTTTGTTCAGGCATTGTCTTGGTGGTAATCTAATAGACCTAAAGTGGCTTTTTGTGGTAATATCTGAAAGGTTCATCGGAATTCCGCGTTATTTTTAGATATCACGGAATTTGGCTGTCGACATCGAATGACCTCATTTGCGTATGACCCAAAGTCAACTGAATTAACAAAGTTACTAGTGAAACAGCCAACGTCCTAAATCATGTCAAATGAAAGGCTAAGCGCAAAACTACGTTAAGTGTTTATATTCGTAATAACGCTTACGGATCTTTTCAGACCGGCTAGCGAACATAACTCCTAATGACGTATAGATGACGTTGGTTTGATGTAATTTAAACTAAATGCAAGGTCCTAACGGTTATTCGCGCCACATGAATGTCCTATAATCTTCGCAACTGTCTCGAATTAATCTAAAAATTGATTAATAGCCTACGTAGGCTATTAGGGAAATACCCTGCTTTTTTCTGAAAAGCGACCTCAGATTTTTGCAAAACTACTTTGTGGCATATTGTATTCAAATAGTTTATGAGAGGAAATAAAAATAATTAGAATTTGTGACATATTAAACATCGATACCTACCTTTAAGGATAAAGGTGTGCATTAAAAACATTTTTTGGGGATAGATTTTTTATTACAAACAATTTCTATAACCCCTTCTATGTTTCATCAACCGGTCCATAGTAGCTTTCACCGCTCATATAGTTCCTTAGACAAATATGGCTTTAACCTTCTATTTCAAATTACTTTTTCAGACAGGCGATTGATGCGTCATAGACAAAGGACAGCGTAGGAGGACGGAAATTAGTTTGTTATTTATATTTTTCTTAAAGGTCCTACAATTGAGGGCAAAAAAAATTGTTAATGGGTTAAAATAGACCTGGTCTAGTCTACGAAATCACAGTTGGTATTTCAGAAAGCGGTAAATCGTCGATTCGACCTATCGCAACTGTCAATCAAAGAATCAGTTGACCAATCCAATAATTTATTGGGACCGGAAGTGAAATTTGAATATCTGCATTCACTGACATTTATGTGTAACGTGTTTGTTGTTTAGCTACTTAAACGTTGTAACTATCTTTAAATCAAGCTGTAGTTACGCCGTTTGTGTCCCTAAACAACAAATTTGCTTCTTTGTTACATGTAAATGGCCTTAAATTTTGCAAAATAACGCCGTTTAATACAGAAGTGGACCTTCCTGTCCGAGTCAATCAACTTTGCCAGCGCAGTGATTTGGCGGGGCCATCGATCCGTATGATGTTGTGGTCGCCCAAGGACGATCGATTACTTGTATTTATCGAACAAAAATTCATCTGTTGTCAAAATGCATCGGGATCATCTTTTTCTATCATACTTATACATAAGTAGGACGTTCGACAAGATCATAAAGAGATTGTAAAAGTTCTGAACTCGTGATCAATAAAAGATAAATGTTCACTCGCAACACTAATAGAAATATAGCCTTTGTTGATCGCCCCACTAAAAAAATAATCTTAAACTGAAGAGTATATCGTCGTGCAAACTAGAAAATCAGTTTGGAACAGCGACACTATAGTTTCTTATATCCCGTCTTTCCTTATTTGGGTTCTTTGAAATTCATGATTTCCCCTATTTACTTGATGAAATACTCTTGACTGTTAAAACCGTCCACAGGTCTTTTGGTGACAGATCGCTACGATCGCAACAACAGTAAGTATAAATAAAATAAATAAATAAATAAAAATATGAAAAAGAAAATAAATAAGTATATCACGATAGAAAAGTAAATGATTGATTAAATTATAATGATAATAAAGATAAATGAGAAATGGATATATAAAATTTCTTGAAGTATAAAAAGAATTTAAATTTGTCTGCACATTAATTAACAAATAAGAATGCCAAAGAATATAAGAAAAACTTCATAGAAAGGGGTTACCCTTTTCTGTCGTAAAATTGTCGAATTGCTTGTGAATTCTTTTTCTAATTTAGAATTACTTTGAAACTAAATTTTCTGCTAGAACTTCGTTGTTTTAATCCATTCCCATACAATGACCCTTTATGATGTCGCTGAAGAAAGGGATTTTGGAAAACATCATGGAAAATGAAGAAATTGCTTATAACAAACTATTTCTTCATTATCCACCATGTTTTCTGTCCACCTAAACAAAGATTTTCAAATTTCATCTACTTGGAATTGTCGTCTGCATCTTCTGTCAATATTGACTATTCTAAAAAATTTCTGGGGATAGTAATGGGTTAATGTAAGCAATCTTCGATTGAGAGACGTATGTTACATTTCTATCTCTTTGGGGATAACGTATGAAAACTTTAACTTAAATCTGAACCTTGGAGAAAAAGTAAAACAATATGATAGGTACAAAAAGGACATTTTTTTCCAGAAATGGAAAAGACCTAAGTACTGTCTTTTTGTGTAGAACATAATTTGTATTAGCTCTGACAATATTTTACGAGGATCCTGTTTTCATGCGTCTTCCCATTTATCAATGTATGAGTCAATGATCGGCAATGTAAATCATGCGAAAAGAAGAAGAAAATGGAAATATGTAAATTTTCGTAGGAGTGGACTTCCGTGATCTATTAGCTTTCTGCTGAAAGATAAAGAAAATAAACTAGACGTCTTCGTAAAATAAAGACATTATTATTAATTATAGTAACCAAATAATATAAATGTAAAAAAGTATAATTAAAAAGGACAAGTCTACGGAAGCCCATATGGGCTGTTTTGTATTATCTGCTCTTTTGTCTTATCTGTAATGTCTTACTGAGCTAGCGCGAAATGTTCAGTCAACTTGGCCTAATGTCTGCGTGGCATACATTTTACGTTAGAGGTTCAGAGGACTATGGTCAATCCGTTAATGAAGAGAAAGGCGATGTAAGTATAATTTTATTTATTTCAAAGACAGAGTACTCATAACCATGGACTAAACAGAAAATCAAAACTATATCTAGCTATATAATATGAACTCATAGGAATAACAGACATCAGGAAGTCTATTTCCCTTGATAGAAATATTGTCGGAGTAGGGATATAGCCTCTACAGAAAGATGAAATACAAATTAATAGTTTTATTACCACTATCTCGATAGTATTTCTGCATGCACACCGTGGGCAGATATTAAAACTTTGATATTTTGCTCGGCAATACATTGGACATGTCATTTAATTACTTGAATCAATGTATGTTTGCCTTGGTCACTTGAACTGATTGAATAAGTACTGCTCTGACAAGGTACATCACATGTTCGTTAAAAATAGATTCAACCGATTGGCTTTCGTACGATTAAGATGTGTCCGCATTCGTTAATACGAAACGTCAAAATAAAATTCATATTCTTAGAGTACCATAATATGATAAATCGTATTAAACAATACCAACCGTTGACTGGAGAACCTGTCCTAATCTCACGTGTAGGGTAGATTGGACTGCTTTCAAGTTTAAGTTTAAACCGTAAGCACTTAGTCTGGTTAAAGAATTTAATTAAATGCCAGAGTTAAAATCAGAAGTCTGGTCTTTGAATCCTTTCTGTTGTAAACATTACATTAAATGCGCATGTTTTAAGTTTAGTACAGCATAATCGTTACTTAACATGTTTTCAGATTTAATATAATGATATAAGATCTCCAAACAATCATGATTGTAATTTGTTAATTTCCAAACAAACCGTTTATATACATCGAGATATTTTGTCAATATTTTCTTTTTACTTTGGAACTCTTTAGTAAGTATGAACTGGATATGCATTTGTTGATTATGGTTTAATTTAGGATGTTAAGTTCCCTGTGAACTTGAAGTATTACATTTCCAGGCAGATCTTAGATCTGTCTTGGAGGACTAGATTCTAATCTTGATAAGGTCAAACTCTCTTTGGTTTTTGTCAGATAGCGTCTTACCCTGAATTCAACAAATACAATATATAGCGACGATGATACACTGAAACACAATAACAACGGCTTGAACCGTTGTACTTACTTACGTGCTTAAAAATGTCACTGACCATTTTTAATTTGACACGCAAATATCGAAATGAAATACAATTGTATATGATTCGGATGTCGATACTAACACCAGTCCTCTGGTCCTTCGATTCAAAGGGAGGACTTGCCGAATTTCTAAGCTTCGAATCCTTTCGGGCAGTAATTTTTCTTATTACAAAATCCCCTCTTGACCTTACACGGTCAATCACTAGTTTTCATGAAACACAAAAATTTGATAATGGAAAACAGCGCGGGAAAAGAAAAACGTGTTTGTAACAAGTGATTTCTTCTTTTCCAAAACTGTTTCCTATTTAGATATTTTGCTTTCAATCATATGCACAAAACAGCGTTAAGCCAATGTTACATGCACTTTAATATTGCATAAAATTAACATAGAGTGTGTGGTCCTTCAATTGATCAATCACTGGCCCCGCCCATTTACTCCGTTGGCCCCGCCCATCGACTTCGACAGGAAGTAGGAACCTCTTCGATTTTATCAACGTTAATTTTGAAATTATGGCCAGAAGCATGTAACCAAAATCAGACTGGTTGTTTGGCGGCCTTGAATGTATAACTACAGCCTGTATAAGCTGTAGTAACAGCGTTTAAGTAGCCTAAACCAACAAAAAGCGCTATACATAAATGGTGACCAATGTCGAAGTTCCAGTCTAAATGAATGATTTCATTGGCTGACTAATTATTTGATTGGCAGCCGTCAATTACAAAGGATGAATTGGAACCAACTAGTCATACAGGCGTACGGCAAAATTAAATGTGTTATTTCACTTTACAATTCACAATTACCCCTCGGTGTTATTTTCATCTTTCTGAATAATTAAGTGAGTTATGCAAAAGAAACATTATTTTCCAGTCTTTGTCTGACCGCTAATTATGTAACTGGCTGCTGTTTGCCGCGTCCTTAATCTGTGAGGCCCGGAAGGGAATCTATGTGTATGGATGAAATTCAGTTAGTGTTCAACACCGAGATTTATACGTGCACATGATATTAGTATTATGTATTCTATTTCTATTTTGTACCCCAAAACTGTTTGTTCGTCTGTCTATCGGTCGGCCTGATTTCATTAAAGGGTTTCACTTTTCTTAATGATGAATTTGTTGTTTTTTAGATGACATATGCTCTTTGATTTTATCATAATATTTTACGTCTTTCAGAGAATATTTCCTTCTCTTCGGAGAAAATTAAATAAACGAACTTTGTCAACCGCAATTAAGGAGGTCGGGGAGCTAGGAAAACTATTTGATACATTATCTTGTGATTATGTTTGATATTGTGTTCATCATAACAACGTGATGACAGCGAAATTTGTATTCACACGACAAACTTCTCCTCGGTAGAAATACTGTTTTTAATGAGATGAAATAAATTCAATTCATATTTTCATGTTAGTGTAGCTATCTTTCTATTAATTTATTTATCAATTTTGTATTTATTATTTCTATTTTCCTTACAAAATTTTCAATTTTCTAGAGGGGGGGGGGTAGCCTAAAAGTGTTAAGGAGAAATTGTGATTATTAACAGTACGTTACATAACATTTATTAAAGCTGTAGCTATTAGGTTTCGGTCACCGATCGGAGATTTGATTTTCGAAAAGCGTTATCTTTTATGTACAACCTAAATTGAGGAAAAAGAGTGTAAGCAATAAAAAACATTAATTGCAATATTTAATATTTGATATAACAGAAGAAAAATACCAAAAGCGCGTGGTCAGCAGCTGGGACGGAGATGGAAAATGAATGACTTTCCGAAATTACTACGAACTTAAGAAGATATTCACAGTTCTATTTCCTATCGAGTCACCTTCAAACATCTTCTGTAACCACTTTTTTAATTTAGATTAGTCGTCTGATTTAATGGAGAAACGCCATTTTGCGGTTTGGCTCTTAACCCATCCATTACCAGATGACATAATTTAAGACAAGTCGAAATTCAAAGAAGTTGCAGACTACTATTTGAATGAGATGAAATGTTACAAATCTTTGTATTTTTAGTAAGAAGAAATTGTCTATATTGCATAAATTCATTATAATTACCAATTTCTTCATTTTCCAGCATGTTTTCCAGGCCTTTTTGGGCGTAAAAAGCGCTATGCTTTGGAAAATGGATTAAAGTTCAGTTTCTTTCAAATTTTAGACTTGTCGATATTTAAAGGGGTAATAAACGACATTGTAAACTTAGTATACTCAGAAAGTAAGCCTATAATGCATAAATTGCTGATAATCACCAATTTCTTTATTTTCCACTATGTTTTCCAGGCATTTTTAGGGGCATAAAAAGCGCCATGTTTTGTGGAATGGGTTAACCTCAATGTCTTTCAAATTTTAGACTTGTTCATTTTCAAATCGGCAATAAAACACATTATAAACTAAGTATTCTCAAAAAGTAGATATCCTATATGATAGAGAATATTACGGGAAAAGAAAGGAATGTTTATTACGAGCAATTTCATCTTTTTCAATAATGTTTTCTCGTGTATTTTATCACAGGGGAGTAAAGTCAAGGACTGAACGGGTAACGATTAAGGAGAAAATAAATACGAACTTCACATAACTTCAGAGTTTTTTATTTGTGTTAATTTCATTATTTATCATTTTATCGAAATAACAATAAAACTATAGTTCAGATGTCTTGTATTCGTAGACTATAAGAATAAAGATTTGTTTAACCAATAACCAATAGATCAAAATTCTAGACCCAGCTAGCCTTTACTTGGCTGCAGGCTTGAGAGGGTAATATATTAAGAAATTGATACTTTTTAAATCACAAGCAATTTTTACTTTCTGTTGAAATATTTACCTTCTAAGAGTCGAAATTCCTGAAAGTGTGGTAATGAGTTAATAAAAGACTTCTAGAATGTACAAATATTTTTAAATTAATTAGTAAAGAAGTTTCTTTTATTTCTCTTTCTTTTCTTTTTCTTTTACGTCGTAAGCCAGAAATAACACAATACTACATAATTTCTATGTAACCGTTTGTGACAGATCAGTTTCCAATTTTTGGCAAGTCAATCAAAATATCGATTGACCAATTAACTATTCGTCTAGACCGGAAGAGCAATGTTGTTGTCAAGCATTAATGTTGGTTTGAAGACCATAACGTCGTAACTACACCCTCTTTTAAGCTGAATTTACGGTATTTTGGTCGCCAACCAACGATTTGGTTTTTTGTTCATACGGTTTTACAGTCAAGTGGAAGGTTGTGATCCTTCAATTAGTAAGATATTTTGGTGAATCTAAATCTCTGATCTAGTAAAAAACTGTCCATCGTTTGGCATGCAAAATGTCGCAACTACAGCTTGAATAAAAGTAACGATATTTTGCACGTTAAGCGAGGTGATTATTGAATGATACTGGATACGCTTTGCAAAACAATCAATTTATTTACCCGCTATATAGATTCATCTAAAATCTATTGAAAATGACGATCTTGATTGTACTGGACAACCTCCGTCCTCAATTTTGTAGATCAAACTTCAGGAGCCATATGGGTAACAAAAGCACCGAAAGCATGAATTAAATAAGACGACGCAAGCTGATAAAGGTCGAAACTGTTTGTTGTTTTTCTAAATGAAGAATTGTTATTCTACCTTATTTTTTCAAATTTTATAAGATCAAATAGATGCTAATTTTTTAGAGCTTGAAAATGGTACGTTGTTTGCTCTTAATTCACAGTTACAGGAATCGACGAAATAGAAGAATAAAAGACCGCTTTCAGAGATACGCAGTTATGTCACAACGGTATTTTGATAGGTCATGTTGATTCCTTCGCGTCGGCCTATCATTAATTTTATACCATAGATCAGAGTCAACCCCCACGTGACTAGCGGCGTCAAATCACAAATTCTTCATCTACGTGGTTTTGCCTACGAAGAACAACATAGAAATCACTGACAAAGCCTCATTTAAATGAAGTTTAAATGGTACATGTTATTACTTGAAATGGTACGTTTAAACAATTAATTAAGAATTAATGTGATATTTAACCCATTCCCACGTGATAAAAATTTAGACTGGTCAATTTTGAATTAAGTTGCAGACGACAATTTCAAGTTAATAAAATTCTAAAGCTTTTTAGGGTTAGGGTTGAGAACAAGCAGTTTCTTCATTACCCACAATTTGTTCAATGTCTTTTTCTTGAGAAGCGTCAAACGACCGGATTGTGTGAGAAAGGGTTTAAAATGTACTCATGCGCTTATCAGAACAGGTAAAATTTATGATTGGAAAAGAAAAAAATCCTGGTACGTTGCATTTTCTTCTTTTCTCAGAATGCTTAAACCATACTATATGCATAAAAAATGTAGAATGTTGTTTAATTATGTTGTTGAGTGATGGCAAATTAAACATCATAAAGTGCAATCAACCCATTACCAGTCCATCCTTTAACTTGTTTTGGCGTGTTTAAAAAGAAACATATATAAATCACAATAACAAAACAGGTAAATCGTCATTTAATTTCAATGATTGGCTACAGCTGGTACATATTCAATTTACGTATATTTTTGAATAGCGTCGGTTAATCGATCACCGGTCACGCTCACTCAGCTCCAACAGGAAGTTCGACTAAGATATTAAGGGCTTTAGTTTGGCAAATTTATGGTCAGTAACATGCGACAAAAATCAAAATGGTTGGTTGGCGATCTAAACGTCGTGCCTATATGGCTTTGTTGGTTAACCAACATAAATGCTTCATAAATGTTGGAGATCAAAGTTCATTCCCGATCCAAATGAAGTTTGATTGGTTGATTGATTCTTTGATTAAAACCTGCTATCCGTCAATTTTGATCTGTCTATAAAACTCTCATCTGGTAATGGGTTGACATTTTTCATTGGTCCCAGATTTTTGAACCATTTTCTTATCGCTAATGTATCAAACAGATTGTTTAGTAGGGTAAAATCGGCAAGCTGTTCTGATTCCGTAAAGGTACGGCCTTCTACGAACTGGATCGGCAAAGACCTTTTTTTTAAAGAACCTATCAACCAATGCCGATTTTTGCCGATTGTCCCGATATCTAAAGGATATCGAAATATTGTCACTGTGTCTCATTTGATTTGAATGTGATAAACCCACTATAGAACGGGAACTCTGGTTGGGCGTGGCCCGACGGGCCGCACAAAAAAGAAAGCCGACCGGAAACAAGGCATGCGTAAACCGTTTATAACCCGTCTACAGATGCGTAATGGTGGCCTGCTCGTAGTACGCATGGTAGGTGGCGCTGTCGTAGTTGTGCTGGTTGTTGTTGTTGTTGTAGCTGGTGTTGTTGTTTCAGCTTCTTTGGGCTGAAGAGAATAGATATAGTTTATATAGAAGTCCTGCAAACCTCGTGAAAGACAAACTTAGACTGCGTTCTTCGTAGGTAAATGAAAATGATCAGGAGGTTTCTAACATTTATTTTAACATATTGACAGACGATAACATAATAGACTTGTCCAAATTGAAAGAAGCTGCAAACGACAATTTCAAGTTAATAGAATTTCAAATAGCTGCCTGTGTTTCTCGAAAAGTTCAGTGATAACAAGATGTCACGAGAAAAAGTCTTGATATCAAATGTATTGGATTAAAAAAATAATAAGCCAAGAAAACAACTTTGAATCCTCCCATGTCAAGCTAGATACCTGTCGGACTTAAACTGGAAAACACCTTAAATATCTTTAAAATAAAGCAAAAGCGAGAATGAAAGAAGATCCTCACCGAATGGCGACCAATTGGCATTTGTAAGTATGTACCAGGTGCCGCGGCACAATAACTTTCTAAATGTGAAATGGAACATGGTCGTTTACAACATTCATTGACTACACCAGACCGGCGACCTCGGGTCCTTGGTTCGGAAAATGCACTGAGGTATTGCAATGCTGATCTTTTACTAATTCGTGGTATACCTGCAATAAAAAAACACGATATTTGACAAAAATCTAATTATAGAAATATATAAGTATCTAATAATAGGTTGAGATTTTAAACTTGGGTTTCTTTAATCCTTTCCTGGTTAATCCCTTTTGCATCCCTTAGTTTTTATTCTCGAGAAATTTTGTAGGAAAAGAAGAAATTGCTTGTTACAAGCAATTTCTTCTTATCCTACAATATTTTCTACCCTGTAGGTCGGTTACTTTTCAAATTACACTCACTTCATATTGTCGTCTGCAACTTCTTTGAAATTGGACAAGTCTAATATTTTGAAAAACAACAAAGGGTTAATACACAATTCTTTCAAAGCGTACCATAACGATTTTGAGATTTTTCGGTTCTGTTGAGCCTTTTTGTGGATTTACTGCTTGGATTCTTATTTCAATGTTTGGCTTATTGCTCGGTTGTCTTACTAGTAAGATACTTGTTACTTTACACAATGATTTGATCGTCTGCTCTTCCATACGTTTAAAAGTATAATCTTTGCTCCATTCGTTATTAAATTCCAATGTTTCCTGTTTTTCTTCCTTCTTTCCCTCCTTCCGACCTTCTTCCTTCCACCCTTCTTTCCTTCCTTTTTTCAATCGATTCACGCATCCGTCAGTCCGTCCGTCCGTCTGTTCGTCCGTCTGTTCGTCCGTCCATCCGTCCATCCATCCATCAATCCATCAATCCATGCATGAATGCATACATACATACATACATACATACATATATATCTATACGCTGCGTTCTGATTAAAAGCTAGAGCTTTGACGCAAAAAATAAGAGCAATGTACTTCATTTTTGGACAATAGTGTACAGAAGTCGAAAAAAGACGTCTGTTCTAGTTATATGACGAAACTATAATGCGTCATTTAATCGATCTTCTTAGTATGAAGGTTTATGCAAAACCTGATAGAGATAATGAGCGGAATTAACGCTTGACAACCAAACTCATTATTTCACTCATTCTCCCTTTTAAGCCATTACCATCCGACACAAACACAGACTTGTCTAAATTCAAAGAAATTGCAGACAGCAGTTTTTGGTTTAGAAATAATGAAAATCTCTTTGGTTTTGCTGTTATAATGAAGAAATTGCACGAAACAAACAATTCCCCCGTTTTCCACAGTGTTTTCCTAAATCCGTTTCTTTATGGCGTTGAAAAGCGTGATTGTGTGGAAATGGATTAAATATCAATAATGATGACGTTTTATAGAACAGAGCAGCATAGCTTTTTTTCAAAAAGAAAAATATGTAAATATATATGTATGATCGCCTAGTTTCGATATTTGACCAAAAGATAGCTCTCTATGCCTCGACATATCTTCATCAGGACATGACTATCGGATTATGTCAGACAAGCTTAAATAGGGAATAATTAACTTACTTCAACAAGGTCAAACGGATACCTAATTCCGGTAGCGAATAGAGATGTTTTGTCATTTTCCAGCACAACTATGAAACAAATGTAACTTTTCGAGACTAACATAACCCATTCCCACACAGTAACGCTTTTTAACGCTCTGAGAATAAAAATTTTGGAAAACATTGCGGAAAATGAAGACATTGCTTGTTTCATTTCATTTTTGATTATCCACTATGGGTTCTACTCCTAAAGACGTAAATTTTTGAAATTTCAACAGCAACAAAGCAATCGTCTGAAATTTGTTTCAATTTGGACCAGTATGAAAATTTGTTGTCTAGTAATGGGTTAATCTCATTGGCCCCTTCTTTTTATATTCCACATTTATGGTTTTACCAGGCTGTTATCTTTTTTATTTCTTGTAAAAGTCACCACCATAAGTGGAATTGCTTTATTGCAGATAGGTGAATTTTATATATTGGCATTGGGTATTAGCAAGAATCCCCTTCACATCAGAGAGAATTTATTATTACTTGGTTTTGCTGACGGTAATTCTTAAATATAAGTACCGTTTTTTTATAATTTATAACTGACAACAGTCGACTAACGAGGTATTAGTACTGTATGATACAACGAAACACCAGTATGTGTGTTCTAGTCAATGCAAACAAATACACTTTTATCAAAATGATTAAATGCAGTAATAATACAACCTTAAGAGGTCTGCTATTATTTTTATAGACATAAACATACAGACATAGACATATTTTATTTTTCGGAATTAAACATAGTTTCTCTTCCATACAATAATACAAAACATTTTGTCAAGATCAGAATATTAACAAGATTTAATTGAAATGTAATAGGTTTTAATGAGGAAAAAATACAAACAAACACACACACATTAAGGAAAAAAATCAAGGTAATGAGAGTATAGAAGTAAGTTTTCGTTGAGCTCCCGAAACATCGTATATACAGCTACCTCAAGCTGTATATACGATCATTTGGTTTCTTTACGCTAGTAATAAGCATATCGACAGTTTTTTCTCATTGCAAGTGAGCACCGGATAAAATAATGAACTTTGTTCAATGTACAATGATCCGTCTGCGATAACATCTCACAGAGCTTTTGCATGTTTGGCCTTTTATAATATTTTTCTGGTAAATATCTCTTTCTAAAAAACTTATATTTGTCACATATGAAGAAAAAGTGGAATTTGTCTTCTATTTCCCCGTTCAAATATATATTGCAAACTCTTTGGTTCCTTTCAAGTCTATTTGTAGCGTAGCGTCCCGTTTGTATATGTAGACTATGAGCTGAAAGACGCATTTTTGTAACTTCTTTTCTTTTTGATTTCTCAATCTAGCCCAAATATTTCTCATATTGAAAGTCAATTTAAATGCACCGGTATAGTATTAAAATCTTGTTTTTTCTAAAATCAGCAGTTTATTTCTGAATGAAATTATCTATAGGTCTTTGTTTAAAAATAATGATGAAATGCTTCTGGTTTACACTTTATGGGTAATCCCATATATATTGAAAGCCGTTTGAAGATAGCACGGATCGAACTCTAGTGGCCCAAGTGTTATTTCCTCTTTCATGTCCCTCAACCGCTAAGTTGTACGCGCTGTGAATAAATAAAGGAATTCATCCAAGCTTTATACGATTAGTTGTAAAGGATTTTAAACGGGAACCATCTTTAAAGTACGTTTCAATCAAAAATATTACCGGCCTGATTTATCTGTATTAACCCTTTCCTATTTTTCGAAATTTTAATCTTGTCCAATTTCATAAAAGTAGCAGACGACAATAGATTGCAAATTGCGAAGCAACCAACCTACAGGCTAGAAAATGTTGTGGGAAAAAAGAAATTGTTTGTTACAGGCAATTTCTTCTTTTTCCTCAATGTTTTCCAAAGAATAAAAACACAGTAAAGTAAAAACCAGGGGTTTTACAAGAAAGGGTTAAATTATTGAGGTAATGGTAACACAAAAAGTAACATAAAAAGGCCGAATGTAGGTCTTACTTTAGGGGGCGTAAGAAGTTAGCGTTGAGTGGTTTTACTTGTGGGGGCGTGTGAAGGTAGCATCGAGTGGTTTTACTTGAGGGGGCGTTTAAGGATAGCATTGAGTTGTTTTACATGATCGGCGTGAGAAGGTAGCATCGGTTGTTTTACTTAAGGGGGCGTGAGAAGGTAGCATTGATTTGTTTAACTTGAGGTGGCGTTAAAAGGTAGCTTCGAGTGGTTTGTCCTTAGGGAGCGTGAGAAGGCAGCATCGAGTGGTTTTATTTGAGGGGGCGTATGAAGGTAGCATTGAGTTGTTTTACTTGAGGGGGAGTAAGAAAGTTGCCTCGAGTGGTTTTACTTGAGGGGGCGTAAGAAGGTAGCATTGAGTTGTTTTACTTGAGGGGGCGGAGAAGGTAGCATTGACTGGTTTTACCTCAGGGGGCGTCAGAGGGTAGCATTGAGTTGTTGTACTTGAGGGGCGTGAGAGGGTAGCATTGAGACTTTTTTCTTTAGGGGGGGGGGGGGCATGAGAAGGTGGCATCGAGTGGTTTCACTTTAGGGGGCGTGAGAGGGTAGCCTTGAGCTGTTTTACTTGAGGGGGCGTAAGATAGTATCATCGAGTTGTTTTACTTGAGGGAGCGTGAGAAGGTAGCATCGAGTGGTTTTACTTGAGGGGCGTGAGAAGGTAGCATTGAGTGGTTTTACCTCAGGGGCGCCAGAGGGTAGCATTTAGTATTTTTTTTCTTTAAGGGGGGCATGAGAAGGTGGCATCAAGTGGTTTCACTATAGGGGCGTGAGAGGGTAGCCTTGAGCTGTTTTACTTGAGGGGTCGTAAGATAGTATCATCGAGTTGTTTTACTTGAGGGAGCGTGAGAAGGTAGCATCGAGTGGTTTTACTTGAGGGGCGTGAGAAGGTAGTATTGAGTGGTTTTACCTCTGGGGTGCCAGAGGGTAGCGTTTAGTAGTTATGGATTTGAGATGGAAAAGAGAGTGCCTCACGAATTCCTGTTCATCGAACTTGTCAAAGTCATAATATTTGGGGCGGAACGCGAGGTGTTTTTTTTGTTGTTTTTTTTTTCATAACAAGCAATTTTGAAATTCACCCAACGTTGGATATACTCTACATACTATCTAGGTAACTACGCTATTATCCTCAGCTAGCAAATTCAAACACTTTTGGATAACACTAGGAAATGCAAAAGGTGTAAACGCACTGAGTATAAACTCTGTGCTGTGTAAATCCTGTTCTTAATTTTCAGGCCGAATCAAGCGTTGGTGTCCCTTGGGTATGTTGTACGTACACGGGTTAGTTTTTATCTCATTGCCACTGAGTTAGAGAGGGCTTGGATAACGTGGTTTTATAGTATGTGAAGCATTGTAATAAGAAACACTATTTCTTTCGAAATAGAAATGCTTCTTTTAATATTTCTTGAATACGTAGGTTTACATACACACTTGTTTCTACAGCTCAATCCAAGGCGTAGATACGATATTTTGTCAATCTCAATGACCCATCGGTATACATATCGTCTCATCATCTTATGCTCCGATATCTCACACTAGATTTTTTTCTCGTCAACTTGATAAGAACCGGAGACAATTATGACAATCACCTAACATATTTTGTAATTCCTGATATTTCAAGCGGTCAGTACAATATAAAAACTGATGAAGATAAAGAAGATGTATTTTGATTCTAAATGAGTTTTAACTATCCGCATCTCAACCCATTGTTGTCGGTTCTAAATAGAATGATCTTGCTTGCTAAGACGCTTGATGGGACAATTGACGTATAGCTGGCTATGCAAGCTAGTTCCCGGCATGTCATTTTATTGAAATATCAAATGACATAAGTACATGTAATACCATAATGAATATGGTAAATGCGCGAATCGTTTGCTTGGGATGGCGACCTGAACTACGCTATCACAACTTGAATAATCTTTTATTACAACGTTTATACTACAAAAGAAAAAAATCAAAATCTTAACATAATGTTGGAGTTCAAAGTTCATTTCCGGTCTAAACAAACACTTTGATTTGTCAATTAGTGTTTTGAAAGACAATCGCAATCCGTCGATTCAAATGCATAGCCACAAAAAGAGTGCTACCAAGAAATAGAAATTAACTCCTCTATTATAAAAATCTGAAGAAAAAAAACGATAAAGTCATTACATGTTTTGTCAATCGAAACAGACATGCGCTATACTTTCGAACAACGTTCGTAACCCTTTTTGATTATCTTACACCTGCCTTCTCTTTATTGGAAGGGTACAATGTATTCACACCTATTTTTCTGTAGGAATTGACGGGGCAATAGAAAATAATTAGACTAATCAAAACATGAATATAGCCCGAAAGCGAACTTTGAACTCCAACATCGGACGACATTTATGTAAAAAATGTTTGTTGGTTTGGCGACTTCAGGGTGTAACTACAGCCCATGCAAACTTGCAATTTTGACGATGAGGTGTCCAACTAACCATTCTAATTTTTCCTACATATTACTGGTCATAAATTGTGGATATAATATTATTTGATATTGAATTTGAAGGTCTTGTTGGAGGCGTTGGCCTGGACAAGCGATCCTTCCATTTTAACACCACTTGATGTAAAACGTTCCTTGGACCGTCCTTGGGGAGATTGCATGGTAATCACAAGAGTATCGTTTTGCATCTTTGAACTTGGGATATGTTTATATTGTTAGGACCGTGTTACCATAGGATCTCCGCATGAATTTCTAGGTAAGATTGAGAGCCAAAATATCTGACGATCACCACGCGACTCTATTACAGCACGTATATGAGATACAGCGACTGTACACCGTGCGAAAATTGCGCGAAAATCTATGCCCTGGCACCACGGGTGCAGCCTGGTTTTGGTGCTACGGCGAGTTAACGACGCCATGCAGACCTCGTAAACTGTTTCCACACAGTCCCGCCTTTTTATACTTCTTACAAAAATGGTTTGAGTAAACAACGTGGAAAATGAAGAAATTGCTTGTAACAAGCAATTTCTTCATTTTTCACATTGTTTTCAGACAGATTTATTTCAAAAATCATCTATTTTCAATTATCATCTGCGACTTCTTTCAATTTGGACAGGACTAAAATTTCGTCTTTAGGTAATGGGTTAAAATGGGATTCGAGTGCAGACATTGAGAAGTTTGGACAGCTATTTAGGGTATTAAAATGTTCGCTAATCGACTAAAGAGGCTATGAGACTGTATAAACATGTATCTATACAGTGTATTGTGAAGACTCTGATAAGACTGTGTTGGTGTACAAGTTGATCTGTGTCTTTAATTGACGCATATTTGTAATGTTTAGAAATGTCACGTCAATGCTTAAAATGTAAAATTGGTTTTCGGGTATAAATATTTCACATTCAAGCAAGAAAGAGAGATACAAGAGACAGTAAACCCAGAATTTCTTTCAACAAAGTTGGGTTGTCAGTCAGGATTGAAACATGTAATTTTGTACTGTGCATAAAACCGTTTGAAATGCTGCAAAAATCCTCCTTTCTCATGGGGACTTAAAACAGAGAATTTCCTGATTAAAATGGTTTTAACAAGACCAATGACCAATTATTGAAAACAATGAAAACGACAATAAAACTGGTGATATGCAAGGAAATCAGGATAGCTAGAGATTCTATCGCTTTCTTCCTGTTTCAAATCAATTAACGTTGTGTGAGTCTTGGTTTTAGAGAGATGCGTTTTAAACACAACACTAGAAGACAGAAATTTAGACTGGTCCAAACTGAAAGAAATTGAAGACGATCATTATAAGTTGGTGGAATTTAAAAACCTTTCTCGTTTCTGGTAGGAAACATTGTATATAACAAAGAAATTACAATCAATTTCTTTATTTTCTGCAATGCTATCAAAAGCGTGATTGCCTGGGAACGGTTTAATGGATTTAGATTTGAATTACTAGGTAAACGATATAAGGATTGTAATGGGCATTCACCTTCATAGTTCTTTCAACGACTCAGTCTCTTTTAGACAATGGAGTTAATTGCCCTTTCAGCCTGAGATTGCGTAAGCAATCTGAGGCTAAAGTTACTATGCTACAAATTCAAACCCATGCAGAGTTTAATGCGAAAACATAATGGTAAAACATCTACCGCAATCAATGTGATCTTCTGTCGCTTGAAAAGTAGATCGGATCTGACCATAAATTAATACGCCCGAATGAGGCGAGAAGGACGAAGGCGAGATATGGCTCATTGAAAGCTGTCGGCTTGATGTACAGTACTTTCGTGTGAGTGTTCTGAATTTGGCAAAATTACCAAAACTTGACGAGTGAATGGAAAGAAAGAAAGGAGATATATAATATATTTGAAATTATTAAACATATATAATCATATCATATTGATAAGAAAAAATAAGGTGTTTGTTTTATACCAAAATAATATTACTTATTCTAGAGTAACAATGTTAAAACGGTCCGGTTATACGAAGTTGCTGTATAAAGCTGATAAGCGAAGCTTTCGGTTTTACGCACGATTGGAATGTTTTGTTTAACAAATTAATTGGTAAATTATAAGATCATGTTCGCACTGTCTGAAAACAGTTTGGTCGTGCTCGGACTTTGTGTCTATATATTTTTACCTCCGAATTCTTCCCAAAGGATGCAACGTCTACATATCGCTATTGAGAGGTATACATAATCATGTTAACCTGGTAAACGACCGACCGCCCCCTCTCGCTCTCTTTATCTGGAGATTATAAAGCGCATATTTGCGTTACGAAATTGGTCTGTGTGGTAGCATGCTCACATCGCACGCAAGAGCCTCCTAGTTCGAACCCGGCTACACTCTCCATTCCCCCATCTCTCTCACTTTCTCTCGCTAGCTCCATTGGCTGAAAGCCAACGAGCTTTTGTCATGATGTGGTGTCCGTCGTCCGTCCGTCCGTCCGTCCGTCCGTCAACTTTTACTTTAAAAATCTTCTCAGAAAGTACTGAACATAATTCAACCAAACTCAACCTTGGGTGGCCTTTATCAGTTCTCTACAAAGCATTTTGATCGGGTGAAAAATATGTAACGATATATACATGCAAATATATCGTTACAATACCTCAACGGGCTGAAAATTATTGCGGGCAGGTTGTGTCCCCTAGCGCACAAATTGGCAGATCCGCGCATAATCGACAGTAGATTTGGGTAGAAAGTGGCACCTCCGATAATCCGACCATCAAACTTTTTCAGCCCAGATTATATATCTCCTGCATACATATCTCAGGCTTTCAGCGCTTTCAGCGCTTTCAGCGCTTTGATTTATATATGTAAAATTGCTGTTTCAGCCTTAATTCTTGGTGTAATGCATCGTATTTCATAAAATTGTCTTTTCCGAATCTATGATAGCGTTTTGATTCGTAAAAGTTATTCCAGTTGTAGTTACGATCTCTCGGTAGCCAACTAACCATTTTCGTCCTTTTTAGTTAACAGTTAATGGCCATATATTTGCAAAATAATACCGTTTAATAACGAAGTTGAACTTCAGTTTGTCCGATGCGGCTAGAGACCCGTTGATTAAGTTGTTTGATTAGTTTCTGTTTTATAACATATTAATTTTCCATGTGAATGAAAATCTCATTGCTAAGTACATAATGCGATCAGCCCTCATTTAATTCTTTACATAGCCTTGGCAGCAGTGAGCGTATAATAGGTTTGCTGCAAATTATAGTGCACGCATTACAGAGTGATCGAATAAGGCAGAAGTTGCACCCTTTTCTTGTTTACGCATTTCGAGTTTCAAGCTTCGAATGAAGCATAACATTATCGGCACATTTTCAATCGCAAGACGTGTAGAACATGCTAGTTAAATCGACATGAACCTAATTAATTGAAGGCAAATTATCTTATTGAAAGCAAATTATCTTAGGCTAATTCAAATTAGTTCGTATTTTACAAGAAATGATTTCCCGTATATATATGTACAGTTATTTTGAGATCGTAAGTAAATCTCGTATTCTCGAACGAGAAAGGAAATAACGTTGGAGCTAGTTCAGGGATAATTGTAAGTGGAAATGTGTTAGACTGAATAATTCACCTGGTGATGACCTGTCTACAATTGATATCATAAATGGGCAGAGCTCGGTGTATCAAAACTGATAGTATCAAACTATTTTCTTCCTATATTTTCATCTTCTGTACTATTTCTTGGTGTTACTGAATTACAAGGATTATCGCTAAAATAACGCAGAATAAAAGAAATAACTTGGGAGGAGAAAGAAGGTTCAATCATCACTGTGCGACTACAGGTATCTCACCAATGGGCCTATGATAAGTAGAGTAATGAGGCTCGGATAGGATGTTGGAGGAAGCCATGGTTAAGTACACCAGCTGGTGCGATATAAGTAAGTACAGTCTAAAGTGGCGTTTAACCAAATACACCTTATCAATTGTTACCCAATCAAAAGTGACTATTTGTTTAGTATTATCAATCCACCGAACCACATGCACATTTGATTGCTTGAGCATAACGTCAATAACCAATAAAAACTTGAGAGAGAAGGGTGACCTACCTATCTTATTCCATGCGTAGTTACAAAGTTTATGTCGCTAGCCCAACCGAAATTCTTGATTTCCGGCCGGAGTGCATGAATTGAATTGTTAATCATTTTTATTTTTTTTAATGAAGGCTGTGGTCCGGCAATTGACCGAGAAGATCTAAATGGGTTTGTAATAAGAAAAAATATCATATTTGTTTCTATGTAAAAAAAGGGTGCTTAGGCGAAATCGAAATGGGCCCCAAGTGGTCACAAGACAATGGCCAACACAGAATATGAATTCTCTTCACCTAGTGATTGTATTATAGTCATTTAAAACACTTTTCTTTGACAATATGTAAAACAATGAGCGCACGGGTGGACCAAAAAATGGAAATATTGCAAAGAGTCACCATACAATGCATGCATCATGCATACCATCTCACCCCTGTACGTATTATTGTTTGTCGAAACCTTTCCTGTACAGATCCTATCTTTTATGACCCATGTACATGTAATTTTACACTGTAAAAAAAACAATACATAAAAAAGCAATTTCTTCTCTCTCATACTATTTTCTAACATATCGGATGGTTTTGTTTCAAACTGCACTCATCTTCAACGTCTTTTGAATTGCACCAGTCTAAAATTTAGAAAAACGGGTAAGGGTTAAATGGTTTTTCATTTTTCAGCCTCTCTGTTGTCAAGCCAATCAGAAATTTAGACATTATTGACTTTTTTGGTAGAGTTTCACCCCGGGAAATTTCAAGGAAATTATCAGCCTCATTTGCTGGGTGATTGTTGACCAACAGATTGATCGACGGACCGACCGAAATAGCTCATCTCCAAGATGTGCTCAGGTGGGCTTATCTATTTGAGATCTTTGGTGTACTCACTTTCTCTAGATGTCCAATAAAATCCTCTACCATCACAAACTAAATCTAACATGTCGGCAAGGTTCTTCCCACACACCTGAAGACTGATCACTTTGGAGACGGTCAGGGTCAGGGCGATATAGGCTCCGATCAGAACCATATTATGTGGGCGAGTCTGAAATAAGAAATAAAAAATTGTAGACGGCCAGAACGATAAGCGGCGCTGACCTGACAAATATTATGTGGGCGAGTCTAAAAAACCCACAGAGTTTACAGATGGTCAGGCCGATATGGGGCTTCAACCCGAACCATGTTATGTGGGCGAGTAAAAAAACAAAAAAAAAAAACCACACCAAGAGTCTATAGATAGGCCTATAAGGGGCTTCGACTAGAACCATATTATGTTGGCGAGCCTAAAAACAACAACAACATAAAAACTACAGAGTTTATAGATGGTCATGCCTTTAAAGGGCTCCAACCAGAATCATATTAACCCATTACCACACAATGGTGCTTTTTGGCGCCTTGAAGAAACACGTCTATGGAAAACTTTGTGGGGAATGGAGAAATGGCTTGTAATAAGTAATTTCTCCTTTTCCCATAATAGAAAGTCCGATAAAATTTGAAATTAGAATGTAAACATATCAACTTCTGGTTTCTACTTATTTACTAAATAATTACGCTTTATTTTGTCGTTGTTTACAAGTTTTAAATCAATAATAACGCATCAAACCTTTAACAAGTGTCATCTATCTTTCAGCTTGGTCCTTTTACTTAAGATCTTTTACGGTTATAAAGCCGAATAACAAATAAGGAAATCGTGCAACTACAGGGCGCCGAAGATAATTTGATACTATCTTCATCATATTATAGGAAGTTTTAGGAAAGGGCAAAACTATCATGTGCAAACAATAAAGTTACAATAACGTTAACGTCTTTTTTTTTTTCTTTTGAACTTTACTCACAACGCTTATATATCCTTTTTTCCTTAGTCTAAACCAGTATTTCAAATCGATCACCCTAAAAACTTTCCGCGCATTTCCGCAAATTTCCATGTATACTCATAAACTTGAAGTGAAAATCTCCAAAGTCCTGGTCTTTTTGGACAGTAAACATTGTGGATAATGAAGAAATTGCTTGTAACAAGCAATTTCTTCATTTTCCACAATGTTTTCAAGAGCTTTCATAATGAGGGTCATTTTAAAGCTTCACTTCTGGGAAAGGGTTAAGACAATGCTAGCTTTTTATTTCTGTGTGTGGATTTATGTTTTTGTGCGCTATTCACGCACATATGAAAACGAATAGGAATGCTGGCATTAGTTTAAAGGAGGGAGGCTTACTCGCAAAGTAATAAATGAATTTGAACCGAATTCCACAGTTATGACCCTTTCAGCGCATTCCAACTTCTCAGTACTTTCAGTTCTGTGATAATGACTGAACAATTGGAATTCGAACAAATGACATTTAGAGATGGGGGTGAGGAGGGGGTGATGATGTCTATTAAATTTACGTGTTATAATTATTGACACTGATTTCGAAGGATTAGATTTGGCGATCCATTTTTGAGCCCAATTATCAATTCAATCATTGTTTGCCTGCATGTTTTATGTACATAAATTAGGGTTGTCAACATTATTAGACCATGATATACCCAAATTTGCTCATTGGACAGTCTTTTATCATCGACCTGTTAATGAGAAGCAATCAAATGTTCTATTTTAGTATTCCTTGATCTAAAGTGATTGTCTATAATATCACCATAATTCTTTACGTTATGTGAAAATTCAGAGTTCAATCTGGTCGAATTATAAGGAAATAAAGCTAATCAATACTAATGGAGTGCAGGTCACTAAAATGATAACGTGATATTCCAGATACGTTCTGTCTTCACACAATATCAAATTGCTGAAGATTGAACCACCAACTCTAATTGTGATAAAATATGTACAAAATCCAGACAGTAGTCCACTGAGTTGACCTCCTTACTGGAGAAGTTGTGTCGTCTGAATTTGACCGTTTCGTAAGCTTTGTGGCTTGTGATCTCTAGTGTTGACCGTTCGTTTGTATGTTCAAGCTAATTGAGAATGAATTTTGGCCTTTTGTATAAAAATATAGCTCATATTCACCCTAAACGAATGGATAAAATTCGATTTAAAAGCAATGCTCCTTCCTAACGCTAGGGTTGATAAATTACCAAACAAATGATAGGGGGCAACACGGGAATACAGATGCGGCATAGGAATATCGGGAGTGTTATTTCAGTAGGGGCAGATAGACCATTTGACATTTAGAAAATCTGTTAAAACTGAAAAGTTACTGGTTCCCTCCGCTCGAATTGAAAAAATAAAACCCCAAAACCTTTCCTATTGCCAAGAGTTAGCTCTGTTTTTGCATAAAAATTGGATACAACTTGAAATAAAACTACCTAGTGCGGTGGAAAATATTACAGAAAAAGGAGAATTTGCTTGTTACAAGCAATTTCTTCTTTTTCAACAATGTTTTCTCAAGTATAAAATCTTATTGACGTAAATTCACGGGTTTGTACAGGAAAGGGTCAATCTACGTGTAAATAGATAGACTTTCCAACAGGGTGATGTAAAGTATTTGACATTTAATCTTATGAAGGGTACTTCAGTTAACACTGTTCTACGAAATTTAGATTTAGCCAAGTCTAGTTAACTAGAACACAGCCTACTCCAATTGATTGAGAGACTCTTTGAGTGCCTTGTTTGTGGGAGGACCTTCTGGTTACTTTGACCTGTCATTTCTCTACAGAAAGTACAATTTCTATTTTGGGGTTTGGGGGTCGGGGTAGTTGGGATGGGGGGGGGGGGGGTAGTGGCTCAGTGGTTGCGGCGGCTAACTCGTAATCTAAGAAAAGTCTTGATTTTCGGTTTCGAATCCCGGCCGCCCTGCTGGTCACGTATAAGACATTTCAGAGTGACACCCTACTACTGGTGCTATTGAGGAAGCTCCTAATTGCGTGACCTTCACAGTATGAAAGCTTAAGGATTGTTTAAAGCTGCGTTAAGCCCTGTACAAAACAAGGTTCTGGTCGTGCAACGCCCATATGACAACTTATACATCGAGTGTGAGGATTTACTTGACTAATTTGAGTGCATGTATTATCTGTAAACGGTTCCAACACAAACTCACTTTTTACGCCCCTGGGTAATTCAAAGAGATAAAACATTGCGAGAAAATGAGAAATTTCTTAAAACATACAATTTCTCTTTTCATCACAATGTTTTCAATTCAATTTGGCTTTTAGTTTTCAAATTCAAATCAGTTTAAATTTGCCGTTTGCAACTTTTTGGGAATTGGACCAGTGCAATTTTTTGTATCGTGGAAATGGTTAAACCTTAGCCAAACGATTCAGCTAATCTTCTTTCCTAAAAGACAAAGTATTCGATTTAAATTTAGCAGCTTAACCCATTACCAGGTTAAAAGAATATAGACCGATTTAAATTGAAGATGTTGCAGACGAAAACTTAGAGTTTTTAAGTTTTTTTATATTTTTACCTTTCTGGGTAGAAACCATTCTCAAAAATGAAGAAATTACTTGTTGCAAGCAATTTCTTTATTTTACACATTTTTTCTTTGTTTGGATTCCTTGAGGGGCGTCAAAAAGTGTCTCTGTGTGGGAAAAGGTTAAAATTGGCATCTGAAACTTCTTTAAATTTGGGCCAGACTTAAATTCTCTCGTCTGATTATAGCTTAAGGCATTTTATTAACCACTGCTATTTTCCCAAAAGTTTATTGTAGAAATCTGGTTTGCAAGTTGAACATGGTGGTCACAATAATTTAGTAGTATGAAATGACGAATCGCTGTTGGAAATAAAAAAATAGATTGACCAATCAAATCATTCACCTAGACCTTTTTAGAGTACAGTTATTCTTTTGGGTATTTGGTAGAAGGTTCATATAGATGATGGTATGCACTAAATATCTAAGCCCTATGCCTAATGGTTTAGGAGGAGCAGATTTTCTGATAATTGTTTACGGACGGACTGATGGACAGACGGACGACGGTCATTTACCGATCACAATAGCTCACTTTAAGCTCGTTGTGCTCAGGTGAGCTAATAAAGTCGATATCTACCTCGATCGAACTACCATGTCGGAAGTTGGGGGCGTGTCCAGCGATCCGTAAATTAGTAGATAAAAGTTTTACCTAATAATTGCCATTTAGTCTAGGTATTTCGAAAAAGAAAGTATGAGATTGGACCTAAGATAGCCAACATGAGGAGCACAGACTGGCACGGAGAGATACATCTCTTGCTTTATAGAGCTCCTATTTACATGACGGGTTCACATATTGAAAATTGAAACCTTTTTTCCAATTCGTAGCAGTCAATAAACAGCAAAATATTTCCTAAACATGATACGGTTTAACCCATTATACGACCCTGTAATTTGCACCCTTGTTGTTAAACATTGTTGGAAATGAAGAAATATCTTCTAACATTTTTTTTAAAAAGAATCATCCAATAAAATTGTCGTTTGAAACTTCTTTCATTTTGAATCAGTGTATATTTGTGTTGTCTAGTAATGGTTTAATGAGACTCTAACAAATAACGCAATAAAACGTAAACCGATATAGGTATGTGTAGAACAACTTCTTACATATTTAACTTATGTAGACAGAAGAATGTGTTTTTGCTCTACAGAGTAACAGTTACCCCGAATACTGAATGCTGTGAACCGGCTTGGATATATTGTAGAACGGAAACAACTTTTACTGTTACAAGGCAGAGGAAGTAACGAGGTCCTCGGGGAGTAAGTACAATCCACCCCACCCCACCCCCACCCCCACCCCCAAAAGGGGGATCTAAGGCTATTTTGTTCCTACATGTAACGGATCATATTTCGCACAAACAATTATTGCCAAATTATGTACAAAAATCAGGTCTTTGAATAGAAATTAAAAGAAAATGATAATGGTTATCTTGATAAAGATAAGATTCTCTATGGTGCAATTTTTCGGTATTTGACACAGATGATCGCGTGTCATGTTTTCTTAATTTCATTAATTAAATAAAATAACGAGTTCACTATGATTTAAATTTTGGTTTATGCTATCATTTAAACGCCACGTGTTTTTCATGTCGCAAAATTGCAGTTACTTGGGCAGTTGATAAGTAAGCAATTCCATGAGATTTGACCAATCGCGACTGCAAATCAAAGAACCAGTCTATCAATCAAATCATTCATTCAGACCGAAAGTGAACTTTGAGCTCCGTAATTTGCAGGCAAAAATGTAAAATATTTTTGTTGGTTTGGCGACTTAAACATGGTAACTATAGCATATTTAAGCTATTGCTGTAGTTATTCAAACTGTAGTTGAGACATTTAAATCGACAACCAACGATTTTGTTTTTTGTCAAAAGTTTCTGGCAATAATTTTTCAATATAACACCGTTAGGTATCGAAGTGGAACTTCCTGTCGGAGTCAATGGACGTTTTCTGCAGAGTCAGTGGGCGCGGTCATCGGTCCACTAATTAAGAAAAGATAAGTATCCATCATTGCCAATAGAGTGAATGATCGTGGACAGGAATTGTAGAGCTTAAAAGTAATTTAGCCAGGGGCATGGATTATCTGACACCTGACCTGTATAATGCCTCCCCCCCCCCCGATATTTTCAAATGTTAGAGAATCGGGAATGATACATTGCACCATTGTCATTCCACTATATTAGTTAACTATCTCAAAATGATTGCTTTTAATTAGTTGCTAATAGTAGCGCTAAAACGACCAACTTGTACTCTTGTTGAAGTTTTGTTTTAATTGGCGAATCGCTGACCCTCCCCTCAGGTCTCTGATAGAAAGTTCGACTAGGCTATTAAACAAACTTATTTTGCATAATTCGTGATCAGAAACAGGTAACAAAATAATAATAATATTTTTTTTATCAATATCGACCAGTGTTGGTTTTCAAAGTTAAAATCTGACCTAACTGTATGATTTAATTGGTCTATAGATTGTGTATGCTTGTCGAAAAGTGACTAAAACGAATTGAGGGACTTTCGTGGTATTTGAAATACATAGCGGTTAACCCTTTCCTTACACGATTTTCCATCCGAAAAAACTGGCAATATTTCATATTAGCTTCTTTTATTTGTTGTTTGCAACCTTTCTTAAACCTTTGAAGCAAGGGTTATTGTACGACAAGGGGAAAATAATCGCAGGATATTTGACGGACTTAAATGTGATATTGCTATAATTTGAGGACATATATCGTGTGAAATCAAGTTATATCTGATAATCTATTGTATGATATTACTACATGAACTTATATCTGAGGATCTATGATGTTGTGTTGCTACATGAACTTGTATCTGGGGATCTATGATACGATATTACTACACGAACTTGTATTTGAGGATCTATGATATGATATTGCTACATGAACTTGTATCTGAGGATCTATGATATGAAATTAAGACATGAGCTTATATCGTACGATCTATGAATTGGTAATGCTATGAACTTGTATCTGAGGATTCGTGATATTATATTACTACATGAACTTATAGTTGAGGATCTAAAATATGGTGCTGTTACATGAATATGTATCGGAGGATCTATGGTATGCTATTACTACATGAACTTATATTTGAGGATTTGTGGTATTGTGTTGCTACATGAACTAGTACCTGAGAATCTATTATATGATATTACTGCACGAGTTTATATCAGAGGATCCATGGTGTTTTTCATGAACTTTTAAATGAGGATCTATGATGTGATATAAATACATGAACTTATATCTGAGGATCTATGATGTGGTGTTGCTACATGAATTTGTATCTTAGGATCTATGATATGATATTGCTACATAAACTTGTATCTGAGGATCTTTGATATGATATTACTACATGAACTTGTATCTGAGGATCTATGTTGTGGTATTATTATATGAACTTGTATATGAGGAACTATGATATGATATTAAAAATAAATTTATACCTGATGACCTATGTTGTGGTGTTGCTACTTGAACTTTTATCTGAGCAACTATGATATGATATTACTACATGAGCTTGTATCTGAGGATCTATGATATGACATTGCTACATGTGCTCATATAAGAAAGTCATGTTACCATTTTTTAGGTTCCTTCATGTAAAAATCACTGACATCGGTGAGTCAGTAATTTGATTTGATTTGAGTTGATATCGCCATCTTATACAAAGGTCTGTCGTCTGATATTGAAAATATTATACGGACATTTTACATCTGCTTTCGCACCTGAGTCAATCATCAATCATAGAGTTACCGTTGCTGAATGTGTATATAGGGAATATTATGATGCAACATCTTGTATTTGGTTTGAGCTGCGGAGGAATTTTTTTATCTATTTATTTATTAGCTAGTAAAGCGTCAGCTTTGATAGCTAAAGTTAACAGACGAAAGTATGAGGTCTTCTCAGAGTTCAAACGAGTGCAAACTGCCACTGGAGGCTTAACTACTAAATGCACTGAATGTCCACGCCAAAAGGTAGTTCTTGTGTATACTCGAGCATATTGTGTTAAAAATGAACACATTAATGAATTAATTTTATTCAAATTGTAGAAAACACCTTCAAAGCATCCTATACAACCTATTCCCATTCAATCCCGTTTTTTAAGAATCTCAAAAAATGCTTTGTAAAACATTGTGGACAATGAAGAAATTGCTTGTATCAAGCAATTTCTTCAGTGTCCACAATGTTTTCTACCATTCAAATGGCGAAGAAGATTACATAACAAAACAATACTTTGCTAGCTCAGAGTAGTTTCAGTACTTTTAATTTTTAGGGGGTAGTGCAAGGATACAGGAGGATACTGCTGGGCGCTCTGCATGCCTGATTCTTTAACGAACTCGATGTAAAGTACCGTCATACGAGTCCTCGAACGTCTCATCCGAAACATAATTAGTTAGTTAGTTTGGTCAGCCAAGGGATCGAACTCATGATCTAGATGTTTGAGTAAAAGTGCTCTACCAACTAAGTTCATTGGGATAAGTCTAAATTGTTTCCGTTTTATAGTGGTTTAAGTGTCTTGATTGCGTTTTAATGACTTTGATTATCTGACATTCCTTAATATCAAAACAATTACTTCATTTGTGTATTTATGGAATAACAAAGCCATATACATTCTACTGGAGCCTTTGCACTTTACAAGTTCTGTTATGACAGATGTATTCAAACGCTTTATTTATAGTTCCGTCCAGTATAGCGCAGTTGGTATCGCATCAGACTCCCAATCATGAGGTACAGACTTCCATCATCGGTCGCGGAAAACATACTGTCCGACAATTGGTAGATAATCGCATTCCTATGTGAGATGAGCAGTTGGAAGCTGGAAAAGCGTGTACTGGTGTGAGAAATACCATGAATGCATGGTTATGTACGCCAGCCGCCGCGATATGACTGAAATACTAAGTAGCGTTAAACCTCACTGAAACAAATACTACAAACAAGACGGTTATCTTACCGATTGTAAATCATTTAAGGACAAATGCGTTGACCCGAAAAGCTTTTTAAAAGAGAACACGCAATAAGTGAACGATAGACGCTACCTGACCAATCGCTTGCCAACTCTATTGAGCTATAACAGCCAGTTCCATTTCGATATCGCCGTCTTTACTAAATTTATTACCAGTAAGGTAAAATGGTTGTTTGGCGACCTAAACGTCGTAACTACAGCTTGAATAAGCTCTAGATACGACGTTTAAGTCGACAAAGTATTTCATATAAATGTCAGCCAATGTTTGAGTTCGATGCTCTCTTCAGATCTAAATGAATGATTTGATTGGTTGATTACCTTAAGGCCTATCGCTTCTGACCTTATGTCTTGTACCTTACAAGTTGGGGAACAAGGAGAACTATTTTCATCAAAATACTTTGAGTATATCTGCAAAAGTCAGCTTCCACCCTTATCTGACAAAAATGATTTGTATAAACTATAAATAACAGATTATGTCCAAAAATAGATCAAGGTTTGACACTTTGAGTTGAGATGGGAGACCTTTTCGTGACCAGCAGAAAACAATTATCATCGAGGCTCTGTTAAACGTATCTTTTATCGCAAGTAAAAACAAATCTGACTTGCCAGACTGCATTAATAGAGTTAAAACTCTGATCGATTCGATGATTTCTGTGGATTTACTCTACTGTTTAGATTCATAAACATGTTGACTTACTCCGTTGGCCCCGTCCATTGACTTCCACGTCCATTTCTAACGGCTTTATTTTTCGAAACCTTATGGCCAGTAGCAAATCAGATAAAAGTAAAAAGGTTGGTTGGTGAAATAAAACGTCGTAACTATAAATTGAATAAGCCGTAGTTACGACGTTTAAGTCGCCAAACAAACATAAATGCTTAAAAAATGGCGGCCAATGTCAGAGTTCAATTTTCTCTTCTAGTTCGAAAGAATTTTCTCATTGGTCGATTGGTCCTTGATTGACTGCCGCTATTAAAAAATCACGCACAAGGACAAAATATGTGTTGTTTAATTCTATTGGGGTTTACGTCTCACTCAACAGTAAATGTTATATGGGGTTAAAGTATCATCCGAATGACTGGAGAAGAGGGAATCGAACAAGAGACTCCTGACACTTGAGTACACTACCGAATAATAGACTATTGAATAACGTAATTAAATAAAATTCAAATGCTATATATGCTAATTAAAGACATCACTTTACGTTTAACATCATTTTAGTTTTTGAAAAAGAAACATTGTATATCCGCGAGGTCGATGTATTTCATGAATTAAAGCATTCGTTTTTACCGAGTAATGGACAAAAAGAATCTGACAGAATGGACATTGAAACTAACTAGAGAAAATATAAACCTCATGGTGACTTGGCTTTTCACGTATACCTGCGAGATTGCAAAATAATTTTATAATAATACAATCTTCATTTATTTTGATAATCAATGTACCGAAAGTACTGTAGGCTAGGAAAGCTGGTCTCGTTTAACAATCTTCTTTGTCAAAAAGGTCATCATTATAAAGAGTAACCAAGGAGTTTACACATAACAACATGACAAAATCTCAGACTGGTTCAAATTTAAAGAAGTTGCAGACAACAATTTCAAGTAAGTTAAATTGAGAAAACATTGTTGATAATGAAGCAATTTCTTCATTGTCCACAATATTTTCCATAGTTTTTTTATCTTGAGATGCTTAAAAAGCGGGTTTGATTGGAAATGGGTAAGGTAGCATTCTCTCAATAGAGAGTAGTCTACAATTTGAATAGAGTTTGCAATACTCCTGAAATACAAAAGAACTACTTTTTATGGCACAGGCACTCAATGGGTTTAGTGGTTAAGCCTCCAGTGACAAAAAGCCTACGTTGATCTTTGAGACGACCTTAAATTCTTGTCTATTAATTAATCTATCAAAGTTGACGCTTTAATACCTAAAAAGTCTGCTAACTCTGACTAGCATTATTACCTGACAAACTTTCAGACGTAAGAATTTGACATATCCTCATAGGACAAAAGTTTAAAAAAAATCAAACAGGATCGAAATCTGTCCAAAAAAACAACTCTCTTTGGCGTACGCCCCAAAATGTAAACAGGTATTCAGAAGAAGGAAAAGTCAAAGATAAAAAAGTAATGACCGTGTTTAAGTATTTATTCTTATTTCGATTGTTTAGCAAACTTTCCCTTCTAAAAATGGGCAAAATAATGGGTAAATATTCATCATCTAGAAACAGGGAGGAAAGAAAACATTGTGGATAATGAAGAAATTGCTTGTCACAAGCAATTCCTTCATTTTCCACAATGTTTAAAAAGCCTGTTTCTTTAGAATGGAAAAATCGGTATCGTATCAGATGAATGTTGAGCTAATCGGAAAAATGAATGGCGGAAATAAGCTGATAAGTAAATTACCTGTTTAAACCATTTCTAAAACGCAATTTCAATATCCACAAGGTTTAGTATACACACAGATTAAGGCTTTCAACTTTTTATCACTCTGCAACCTCTTATAATCTGGGTCAGTCTAAAATGGTGTTGGATGGTAAAACTTTGAAGAAACTTTGATAAATATTACATTTTACTCTAAGTCTTCTTTTCACTTGTTCTTTTCTAAATACATGTATGTGAGATTTTATAAATCGATTTTTCGGTGTCGTTGATCTCTAATTCATTTGCAAATCAACAAATGGTTTCCAGATTAGTGATCAAGTATAACAATTATTTTGTCGGACAGACTCGCAATTGACGGAATGCAGTTGTCAATCGTAATCGGTCGACCAATTAAATCATGTAATTAGACCGGAAGTGAAAATACAACTCAAACGTCGTAAGTACAGCTTATTCAAGCTATAGTTAGGATGTTTGAGTCGCCTACCAGTCATTTTCCCTTTGGGCTACATTTCACTGACCATATTTGATTCAAAATAACGTTAAAATCTAGTTAAATTTCCCGTTGGCGGGATGACTGAGGGGATGGCGGACAGAAAGGTCGACTTCGGCCTGGTAGACGTCAGGGTCTTATGGGTGACAATTTTGTTACAGCAAATAAGGTAATAACAACAACAACAACAACAAAAAAAAAACGTAAAATATGCGCGATTGTAAGACTGGTTGTAAAATAGATCAACAATTTTAAATTGTAAAAGAAAAGTAAGAATACTAGTCACGTGCCCACGTCAGCTTATTTAATTGAAAAAAAATTGACTGACAAGACTGAAAGGTTCAGAGAGGAACTAACAAAATTACAGCATATGCAAATTCAATTGTCGGACTATATGAATAGTCATTCATTCGGCTTACTTTTTAGCTAGCAAAGCGTCAGCTTTGATAGCTTTAGTTAACAGACAAAATTTTGAGGTCTTCTCAAAGTTCAATTAGTGCAAACTGCCACTGGAGGCTTAACCGCTAAATTCATTGAAAGTCTACGAAATAAAAAGTAGTTCTTCAAGAACGTGCTATAAAACCCTTTCCTACTAAATCCCGTTTTTTTCAAAGAATCCAAAGGAAAGGCTAACAAGCAATTTCTTCAGTGTCCAGAATGTTTTCTACCCTACAAAAGACAAATAAGATTACGTAACAAAACCATGCTTTGCTAGCTTACAGTCCTTTCAGTACTTTGATTTCTCCTAGCAATCATCGGTTGCTTACCAAACAACAGCTTGAATTAAAGTACATTTTCATCAATTTGCTCGCCAACCGGCGAATTAACGCAATGCGTAAGCAATCACAATCCGAAATTCGTAAAGTACATGTGCTCAATTGACTAATCGCTAGCCCCGCCCACTGCCTCCCTAGGCCCAGCCCATAAACTCCGACAGGAAGTTCTGTTTCGATTTTTAACGGCTTTAGTTCGAAAAGATTAAAGCCAAAAGCAAGTAACAAAAAAGTAAAATGGTTGGTTGGCGATCTAAACGTCGTAACTACAGCTTGAATGACCACCCAACAAAAAAAGGTTAACCAAAATGGCGGTCCATGTTGGATTTGAAAAGCTCAATTCCGGACAGAATAAATTATTCGATTGGTCGATTTATTCCTTGACTGACAGCCGCGATTGGTCAATTGGCTGATCACGCAAGTAATAGAACAGTTATGTTCAGCTCAAAAGCTGTCGTCGATATGTTTGTGACTTACATCCTTGCTAATAATTTAGTGACAAGTTGCGGCAATCCTAGAATCTAAATAAAGCAAACCGCAGAAGTTGCAGATGTCGATAGTCACAGACAGGATTGTGAATATCACTCCCATTGCTAAAGCCGCCTTCCCACTGTTGTCTGAAATTCATATAATCTGGCTATAAGTTGCGTGAAAAAAGTTCAGAAAGCATACGTATGCAGACCAATCTGTGCCCATGCTGTCTGACAATGGAAGAGTATTTCGGATCACAAGGAAAAAGATAACATATTTTATTTTAATTCCTCAATTCCTCCTTATCTGTACAATCCCTGATTTCCAAGTCCCTGTGATTCTATAATTATGAAAATATTGTAGAAAAAGAAGAAATTGCTTTCAACAAGCAATTTCTTCCTCAATTTCTTCTTTATCCACAATTTTTTCTACCCTACTGATTATGAATGAATATTTTTCAAATTGAATCCTCTTTTAGTTTTTAGTTGGAAAACCTTTCAATTTGGAACGGTCTAAAATTTTGCAAAATACGAAAGGGTTAATGAAAGCACAGAGAGAGGAAAAAATGAAAAAACAAAAACAAAAAACACTTTTGTATACACTGCAAAATCTCTTGACCTTCTTCATGCTGGACAATGGATATTCCTGTTTGGGAATGATGTACAGACAAAGGTGAGCCTGCACACAAGTACAGTCTAATCTTAGTCTACAACATCTTTATGTCCCTTTTAAGTCAATAGTGTTCCTAAAATTTGATTTTTGAAATAAATATTGACCCACGGCTGGTACTTTCAGTGCTCTTAGAAATTTTACTTTCATGCATTTTTTTATATCGTGACAAGAGTTAAATTATCCAATACTTCTCCAGATTCAACCAGTACATTGTATTTTATCTTATTATATTTTATTATTGGCAGCGTTTTTATCTTACCCCAATCCAACACAATTCCGCTTCTTGTACGCTCCTTACAAAAATCTTTGATAAAACAATGGTGAAACTGAAGAAATTGGTTGTTACATGCAATTATCCACAATGTTTCCTACCAGAAAAGACAAAAGAAATTCAAAACCCTATTAACTTCGAATTGTCGTGTGCTACTCACTTCAACTTGGACAAGCCTGAAAGCTGTTGTCTGGTAATGGGTTATTTTACAATAATACATGGGATTTATAAAGTGACAAAGACATACTTTAGAGCCTCGTTGGAAGTTCGAAAAGTATAGGACTTTATTGGCTTATTAGATTCAATGTCGCGGCCAGCGTAGTAGCGGTGGAATGCTTCAGGCGCCGCGATAGGACTGAAGTACTGATACAATTGGTGTTAAACCCCATTAAAGTAAGGAAATAAACAAATAAATGAATATAAAAAAACTTATCAGGTTCAACATTTTAAGGTACTGGTATTTATAAATTTTCTGAATCAAGAAAGATGATTCTATATTTTCATCCTATCTTTGATTGACCTCTGCTGGATCATATTCAATTTAACATATTTGTTTTACGCGTATCCCGTATGTATCTTTTTCCCAGATAAACACGATGGGAAAAGAGAAACTGGATCAGTGCGTGTTATTTGGAAAAGAAAAAAACAACTTGTGCGTGCTTGACGTGCAGCCTGGTCATCCACTCAAAGCATTGAGAATATTCGCTGTTTGTCTTAACCCATTACCAGGCGACACAATTTTAGCCTGGTCCGGATTGAAAAAAGCTGCAGACGACTGAATCAAGTTCTTCATCTTTCTGGGTTAAAAAACGAGGAAATTGTAGAAACTGCGTGTTACACCAGCAAAATCTACATTTTCCACATTGTTTGCCAAGGCTATATTTATGGGGGTAAAAACCCGCGATAGTAATAGAAGGGGTTAAGAAGCTTTGAAAAAATTAACCTGTTTAAAAAGCACATAGAAAAGACTCTGATCAGACTGCACTGACGCATAGGCTGATCTTAGTAATCACTTTGCACAAATGTATAATAGTTGGAAACGTCACACAAGCTAGAATATTATTCACAAGCAATTGACTTCATTTCAGATCATGATTGTTTCGAAAATACGGTCCCCGTGTTGTGCTTATAAAAAAACTGTTAAGGCTTGGGAACGGAATTTTCCTCTCCCACAAAGTTTTCTTCGCTGAAGTTCCGAAATATCATACCAATATTTTGTTTCGTCACTTTCTGCAGCTTTCAAATTTGATGAACAAAATTTTGGTAATTCGTAAAGAGTTTAGAGGGAGCGATAAATCGACCGCTCCGAACGCACGAAACACTTTAAAGTGTTGGAATGATACAGGTGTAATTTCAGATTTTTTTTATCAAACTTACGGAGAAGAAAAAATGTTCGAGTTTTAAATTTGAATATTATCTATCAATATTTACAAATTTAGTCTTCAAAGAAAGGTTCCGTAATATTTTTTGAACTTATATACGGAAACTAATTTTTTAAATTGAATGTTCAATGATGTATTTTGGATTATTTTCTGCAACTTCTCCCAATTTGGAACGGTTCAAAACCAAAATTTTATCGTCAAGCAATAAATTACATGTAACAAACACTTCACGTTTTGTTAAAAAAAAAGATCGATCCTAGAATGATCTAATTGGGGGGGGGGAAGAGTAGCTGAAGACCTTTTTAAATAGTTGTAAAATTGAAAAATTACTATATTATTATGAAAACAAAACATAGAAAATATTCTCAAAGGCAGATTTTCTTCACAAAACAACGATTTCAAGAATATTACTCTTAATGGCATTAATACAAAAAAATGCAGCTTTAGGAAAGAAAGGTGCTCTCTCTCTCTCCCTCTATATCTATCTATCTCTCATTCTCTTTCTCTCACTCTCTCTCGCACTCTCTCTCTTATCCATCTTTCTGTCTATTCATCTATCTATCTATCTAACTATCTATCTATCTGTCTATCTGTCTATCTGTCTATCTATCTTACTATCTAACTATCTAAATATCTTTCTATCTAAGAATTTCAAATGTTTTAATTTTTTCAGTTGAATAATAATTAAACTATACACACATCTTAACAACATAAAACAGATTAAAAACCAACAATACCTGTTTGCAAAAAAATCCTTTTTTCCGAGATTTTATTGCCTTGCAGTTCACAATCGGTCGGAAAACAAGCCGTTGGAATAAGATTTAATTCTAGTTCACTAAGGAGTCATTTAGAATGTCCGTATTGAAGCACGCCGCCTAAAGGAAAGACTCCTTGCGTGGGAAAAGTTCGAATAAAAATCAGGATGTTGAATCGCGAGTAGTATTGGCTATTGGTATTTAAAGGGAACCAGTGGATATCGGAACTGATTATAAACCCTTATCCTAGTTATTAGCTCATAGACAGGCGACGAAATTTTAGACTCTGACTTCAAATTAAAAAACATCTATGTTAAGAAATTAAAATTTCAAAAACAGTTGTATCTCTTAAAATTTGCTCTTATTGGCGGTATGGAGCCAGTATTCATTCACTACAACGCACATGCAATCCTACAACGTAAATTGACCCTACCGATTGCTAAGTTATTCTCTACCTTTCCTGAACTGATATGTACATCAAGATCGGATAGTTTAGTAGGCCAATTTTAGGTCACTGTAGTATCGTATCTTAATAAGCCCATGACCGTTGATTCATCTTTGTTTTTCTTGGCTTATTTTGAAATGATTATCTACACTCAAAATAAACAGGTCTATTAATAGATTGGGATTGTTGAACTAACACTAACTTGAGATGAGAAACATAAAGACGGAATTCATACCTTAAAGGCATGAACAACACATACAGTCGATTCAAGATTCAAGAGTGCCACAGCCATAGTATAGTGGAAGCGCGTAGGACTCCTAGTCTTGGGGTCTTGGTTAAGATCCCCAGACGCGACAAATACCCTTTCCGATATTTGTCCCCCACCAACGGCTAAGATGATGTGGGGTGTCGCTGGTGAGAG